>JACEEZ010017190.1:15000-20189 GCA_016584305.1 Chionoecetes opilio
ACTATTTTAAAGTGGATTTTGGCTTAGTTGGCAGTCCCTATAAAGAAGACAGTAGGAGAATATAGAAACCAATTTAGTTCGGGAGGTGTCTTGTCACTCTTCTTGAAAATATTTAAGTCGTAGGAAGGTGGAAAAATAGAAACAGGAAGAGAGTGCCAGCGATTACCAGTGAAAGGGATGAAAGAGTAAAGATACTGATTAACTCTTGCATTAGGAAGATGGACAGAATAGGGATGAGAATGAGTATAGATGAATAGTATAGGGGAATAAATAACATATAAGGAGTGAGAAAGTATGAAACGAGGTAAATATTGTACAGAAAAGGGCTGTTATAACGAGAGAGAGCGTGACCAAGCGATGAAATGAACACGTCGGTAAAAAAAGGGTAGGAAAGGGAACAGCGCATAAAAGGGTAGCTAAAGGGTAAGGGTAAGGGTACATAATGGGAAGGTATGGAGTAGTAACCCCTTGAGACCCAGAACGTAATTTCCATTGTAATTTGGGTACCATTAGACGCGTTTCAGTGACTATAAGCAATGTTTTATAGCTATGACCTGTTTAGTAGCCTTGTCCACTAACTCATTTGGTATATTACGTGACTTTTCGTTATTTTATGGCTAACAACAGACGATTTTCAGTGACTATAAGCAATATTTTATAGCTATGACCTGTTTAGTATCCTTGTCCACTAACTCATTTGGTATATTCAGTGACTTCTCGTAATTTTTATGGCTAACAACAGACGATTTTGAGTGACTATAAGCAATATTTTATAGCTATGACCTGTTTAGTAGCCTTGTCCACTAACTCATGTGGTATATTCAGTGACTTTTCGTTATTTTATGGCTAACAACAGACGATTTGTAGTGACTATAAGCAATGTTTTATAGCTATGACCTGTTTAGTAGCCTTGTCCACTAACTCATGTGGTATATTCAGTGACTTTTCGTTATTTTATGGCTAACAACAGACGATTTTGAGTGACTATAAGCAATATTTGATAGCTATGACCTGTTTAGTAGCCTTGTCCACTAACTCATGTGATATATTACGTGACTTTTCGTTATTTTAAGGGGAGAGCGAGCGGGCAGGTTGCAGCATTGCCTCTAACACGCATTATCTTTTTGTATTATTATTATTGTAGTAGTAGTAGTAGTAGTAGTAGTAGTAGTAGTAGTAGTAGTAGTAGTAGTAGTAGTAGTATTAAGACGCTGTACGGGTGATAGCAGGCGAGTTGGAGGCAATGATGCAACAACCTACCCCCCATGCCACCTGCCCCGCTCCCCTATGGCTAATAACAGACGATTTTTTTGTATAGCCAAGGAAAGATCTAGGCGTGAAGGGGTTGAGGGGCGACTAAAAAAGGGTTTAATGCAGGTGTTTAGATGGGGAAGGGATGAAGGGGTGAAGGGATAAGGGAAGGAGGGAAGGAGGAAGAAGGGAAGGGAAGGGAAGGGAAGGGAAGGGAAGAGAAAGGGAAGAGGAAGAAAGGGAGTATTAACTAAGCACAAAGGCGTGTGGGAAAAGGAGCAAAATTAAGGTCAGAGGATGAGGAGATAAAAAAGAGATCATAGGAATAACAGTGACGGTGGAACTATAACACACACACACACACACGCACGCACAGTCACACACACACACACAGTCACACACACACACACAGTCACACACACACACACACACACACAGAGAGAGTATGTCTTTTGGGCTCCCGGTAAAGCACACACACAAGAGAGAGAGAGAGAGAGAGAGAGAGAGAGAGAGAGAGAGAGAGGAGAGAGAGAGAGAGAGAGAGAGAGAGAGAGAGAGAGAGAGAGAGAGAGAGAGAGAGAGAGAGAGAGAGACTTAAGGTAACATAATATCGAATAGCTCGACAGACGGGATCTTTAACCTCAATAAGAACCTACCCTTATATAGGTATGTATTAACCTATGCACAAAGGGTGGAGGTTCAAGGGGTTCTAATGGGTTCTAAGAGGTTCTAAGGGGTTCTAAGGGGTTCTAATGGGTGCTAAGGGGTTCTAATGGGTTCTTAGGGGTTCTAAGGGGTTCTAATGGGGTTCTAAGGGGTTATAATGGGTGCTAATGGGTTCTAATGGGTTCTAAGGGGTTCTAATGGGTTTCTAAGGGGTTCTAATGGGTTCTAAGGGGTTCTAAGGGGTTCTAATGGGTGCTAAGGGGTTCTAAGGGGTTTTAATGGGGTTCTAATGGGCTCTAAGGGGCTCTAAGGGTGTTCTAATGGGTTCTAAGGGGTTCTAATAGGTTCCAATGGGTTTCTAAGGGGTGACAGGGTATAGGTGGGTACACATACATATATATAGGGGCAGCATTTTTTTTTTTTTTTAGGTTCTAACGTAAAAAATAAAATGTTGCCCCTATATATGTATGTGTACCCAGCTATACCCTGTCACCCTTAGAGCCTCTTAGAACCCATTAGAACCCCTTAGAACCTCGTCCCTTTGTGCCTAGGTTAATACTAAGGGTTTAAAGGGACAGCTAACAGGGATATTTTAACAAGCCAATTAGACGAGGTGGTTATAGAAGGGTAGTTTAGGATGGGTAGTGACTATTTATTTATTCTCTCTCTGTTGTTGTTGTTGTTATTATATTATTATTATTATTATATTTTATTATTATTTATTATTATTATTATTATTATATTATTTTATTAATTATTATTTATTATATTATTACTACTACTACTATACTACTACTACTACTACTACATACTACTACTACTACTACTACTACTACTACTACTACTACTACTACTTCTAACATTACCATTATTATTATCACTACTACTACTACTACTACTACTACTACTACTACTACTACTACTACTACTTCTAACATTACCATTATTATTATCACTACTACTACCACTACTACTACTACTACTACTACTACTACTACTACTACTACTACTACCACTACCACTACTACTACTACTACTACTACTACTACTACTACTACTACTACTACTACTACTACTACTACTACTACTATTATTTGGTCTTTCTTCCCTTTTCGTCCTTTTTGCTTCCATCTGACACACACACACACACAGTCATACACACACACACACACACACACACACACACACACACACGTGGTGATAATAGTGGTAACAGCAGTGATATCAACAGATTTTTTAGACAATTTTTCAACAACCTTCGACATTTGACCTGAAGTGATAACGTAGGCTTAGATAATTAAACCACCTGATAAACCTTTTTCACCTAAACCACCTGAGTACTTCACCTAAACCACCTTAATACACACCTTCCCCTTGCTGCGATAATTATAACAGTAGCAGTAATAATAAGAATAAGAATGCCTGACGTATATATATATTTTTCAAGCCCATGTATATTTCTGGTGTCTTTATTGGGGTAGTGGGGACAGATTAAAAGGGTTTTTTTCATCGTTTTTTCGTGGTGATATTTGGGTTCTGGAGTTAACTGAGAGAGAGGAGAGAGAGAGGGGAGAAGAGAGAGAGAGAGAGAAGAGAGAGGAGAGGAGAGAGAGAGAGAGAGAGAAGAGAGAAAGAGAGAAAAGAGACGAGAGAGAGAGGGGAGAAGAGAGAGAGAGAGACGAGAGAGGGAGAGAGAGAGGAGAGAGGAGAGAGAGAGAAAACACAAAGAGAGAGATACAGGGGAGAGAGAGAGAGAGAAGAGAGAGAGGAGAGAGAGAGAGAGAGAGAGAGAGAGACGAGAGAGAGAGAAAAGGGGAGAGAGACAGATACAGAGAGAGAGAGAGAGAGAGAGAGAGAGAGAGAGGAGAGAAAAAGAAAAAAAAAAATGCCAGATTTTTTTAACTAACACAAGTACTTTTTTCCCCTTTTCTATAATCGTGGTGATGATGAGGGTTTGATGATGGTGATGATGGTGATGATGATAGTTGGTGTTGGAGCTTGAGATGGTGATGCCGGATTTTTGGGGTCGTCGCTGTGTGGTGAGGGGCTGATCAAAAGAAACGGTCCGATATTTGGGTTTCCTGGCACGGTGTTTGGGAAGTTCAGCTTCTACCACGAGAAGGAGGTGGAGAGAGAGAGAGGAGGAGAGGGGAGAGAGAGAGAGAGAGAGGGGAGAGAGAGAGAGAGGAGAGAGAGGAGAGAGGGGAGAGAGAGACGTTTAGCTTGAGAAAAGAGGAGAGAGAGAGGTAGCTTGAGAGAGAGGACGTTAGCTGAGAGAGAGAGAGAGAGAGAGTGTTAGCTTGAGAGAGAGAGCGTTAGCTTGAGAAGAGAGAGAGACGTTAGCTTGAGAGAGAGAGAGAGAGAGATGTTAGCTTGAGAGAGAGAGACGTTAGCTGAGAAGGGAAAAGAGGGAAAGTTAGCTTGAGAGAGGAGAGAAAAGAGAGAGAGAGAGAGAGACGTTAGCTTGAAGAGAGAGAGAGGAGAGAAAAAACGAGAAGAGAGAGAGAGAGAGAAGAGAGAGGAGAGAGAGAGAGAGAGAGAGGAGAGTGAGCGAGAGAGAGAGAGAGAGAGAGAGAGAAAGTTACTGGGGAGGGGACTTACGAGAGAGAGGAGACGTTAGCGAGAGAGAAAAAAAAAGAGAGAGAGAGAGAGAGCGTCATTATAATATTCTGTCATAAAATAGTAAAAATTAGTAAACTCGTAAAATAATAAAAATAAAAGTAAATTTCCACCATTTACTGTCTCATAATAAATTTTCTCTGGTTCAGAAAAGCGAGCTGGAGGAGTTACGTCACGAGGTGGTGGGCGTTAAGGCGGCCTTAGCGGGGCTGCGGGAAGCACAAAGGCCCTTGCGAGACCTTAACGGCGACGTGGCGAAGTTACGACAGGCGGTGAACGAACTGAACTTGCACTTACGACGCAAGAGTGGAAGGTAGATCACAAGTAGTAGTTGTAGTTGTTGTTGTTAGTGGTGGTAGTAGAAGTGGAAGATACCTCAAAAATAATAGTTGTAGTTGTTGTTGTTGTAGTAGTAGTGGTGGTAGTAGTGGAAGGTACCTCAAAAGTAGTAGTAGTAGTTGTTGTTGTTGTAGTTAGTGGTGGTAGTAGAAGTGGAAGATACCTCAAAAGTAGTAGTTGTAGTTGTTGTAGTTAGTGGTGGTAGTAGTAGTAGTGGAAGATACCTCAAAAGTAGTAGTAATAGTTGTAGTTGTTGTAGTAGTGGTGGTAGTAGTAGAAGTGGAAGATACCTCAAAAGTAATGTTTTAGTTGTT
>JACEEZ010017191.1:0-13931 GCA_016584305.1 Chionoecetes opilio
CATATACATATAGTTATTACACAGTAATCTGACATTTAAGCAACAAAAGCATTAGTAAAATCATATTACACTGTCATATTTTATTTCTTTTCATTCCCTATTTTCGTCGACAGTTAAAAGTTTGATCTTGAAATAATTACAGTACACATTATACATTTAAAACTTTTAAAGTTTTTCGCTTCAAGATTAAACCCGGTGGTAGGGTGGACCCAAAACAATGAAATCACTTTATTTTCATTTTCATTTTTCCAATGGACTGTTACCAAAAATTTTCCGGTGGGCGAGGTAACGTCGGCGACAGGTCTCATTTGGTTTTTCTGCGAGAATTCTTTTGGCGCCCCATTTTCATAAACCTATTCACTCTCCCTACACCCTCCCCGTCAAAAACACTATATGTGGGGTATTTGCACATTGTGTGCATGGTGTAGCATTGTTAGATTATCTTAAGACTTCTTAAAAGGGACAATTTTAAAACCTAATTGGAACTGAGGCGTATGGCGTGGCGAGTTGTTTTTTTCCCCGCCAGACCCCCAAGGGGTTCTCCCTCGGGGCCCCTCGTTGTTACCCAATCAGTGCGGGGGACCCTGGCTGGGGACAGACTGAAGTGTACGACTCGGTAAAAATATCAACCTAAACCCACAGTGGGGTGGAGTAAAAATTTTTCGAATTGTTTTTCTTCTTTGGGTTTAAAAAAAAAACTTGCTAAGGGTTAAAAAACATGTTGACATGAAATAAAAAAATTACAAAAAAACATTTTGGCAGCACATTCAGCTTGAAAATCACGCATTTTTTTTTTTTTTTTTTTTTTTTTTTTTTTTTTCCCCCCCCCGAGCCCCGAATGGCGTTTTGTTGTATTAAATGTGCTTAACTGCAAAACCTTTTTTGATTGTACATTTTGAAGTAACTGCTTGAATTTACACAAACAAACAAAAAACACAAATATAGGAACAGTTCACTTAATTTCTTTTCATTTTTTTTAAAATTTTTATGTTAAATTTTTTGGTTTTCAAATTTGGGCATTTTAGCCTGCGCCCCAACCCGGGCCCCGTAAAAACCCCATCGCGGCTTTCCTTCCCACAGCCGCCCGCCGAAGCTTCCGTAACAATTGATAGTCTCCGACTGCTTGCGTGTGACAGGGGTAGCGGAAAAGCCGACGATTGGGGACATCCTCGTGGATGAAGCGTAGAAGATTTCCGTCACAATCTTCTGTCCCCGGGGGTTCCTGATTGGTTCCTTGCGCCAGTCAATCAAGAAGGAGTCTTCGGCTTCAAAGTTCAGAGTTGGCCCCTTTAAAAGACCCTGACGTCCCCGGGTTTCGCTTTTTTTTCTTGCTTTCATGATGCACGTACCCCGAGTTCGCGATATGGGGTCGAGCGTGGGTTTTATAATACTGAGAAGAAGACCGGGGATGCCCAAAAAACTTTTTTGTAAAGGGATCGACGCACGATGAAGATCTTTTTTCTGTAGCGAGATTGTTGACGTTTCAAAAAGTGCCTTCCCATTTTTGCACGGGGTTTTTAATCTTTATCGCAAACCCAGGGTGCTAAACTTGACAATGAAGAGAACAACCCTTTTTGAGTTGACTGAGGGGTTCGCTGTAGACACATACAGACGTAGAATGCGATGCCGTAGTTACCATCTCAAATGATTCATTACCCCGGGGTTTTTGTAAAAAGGTAAACAGGAACCACCGACTATATGTCGTTCCCTTCGTGAAGTATTTTCTGATCTGCGATAAATACAGGGGTGTCGGGGGCATTTCACACTGAATTTGGGGGAAAATGTCACTAGCGGTAAAGCTTCAGGTTGGTATTTGTTTCCCCGATCGGCCCTGAGAACCCTTTTGGTCCTGTGGTTTTTTCCGTCGAGATGAGCAAGGATCCTCAAGGGAAGTCATTCGCGTGAAGTTGGCAGATAAACCCAAAATTAAACGGTCGCTTAGAACGTTAAACATCAAAACGATCCGCCTTTTACTCCATTTTGTTGGGGAAATACTGTCCCCGTGATCCCAGAGCCATTTTTTGTTTTATTAAAACCTCTCTCGTCTAAATTATCATTTTCAAACTGTTAAATTTTGCAGAGCCGCCGGTGGAGTTATGGTCAAAATAAACGCCCCGGTTCAGATATGTTATATATGTTCTTCGCTCGTGCCCTTTTCGATGTAATTTTCCGTCATTTTTTCTCATTTTGCACCTGGTTTTGTTTTTGGACCGTCAAAATGAAACGCTGATGTCTTGTCTCTTTCCTGGCGCATTTGACTTTTTTTCCGCTTCGCTCGCATTTTTTCCCCTCTTTGTCTTCACTGACTGACATCCCCTTCGTAACTTTTCCGATGCCTGTAGTACAGCCTCGTTATACTTGCTGCCGCCGGTCCGTAACCCAGACTCCACACTAAACGCTACAGACGGAAGCTTCCTCTCTCTGATTACCTTTACTTCCTTTTTGCCTTTGGGTTTTTTTAGGCGTGTTCGCAAGATTTCAGAGCCTACATCACTCGTAACATCGCATGAATTAGAATCGTCTTTGATCTCCATGTTGGTTGATGATGACTCGAGGGTTTCGGTTTTTGTTTTGGGCAGGTGTAGTTTGTCGGTATTGCCTCATTCCTGTGTATCTTTGTTGCGTTTTCCATCTCAATCATCAACACCGGCTTTTATCAAAATTCTCACCCTCTGATTCCCAAAAAATTTCTTGTTCTATTACCGGATTTCTTGATTTTTCCCAAACCCAAGGCCAAATTGGTTTGGCATTTACAGGAGCTTATTCAAAATGTGTGGGAATTGCTAAAAAATAGATCATCTCTTTATACTTGGGGAACCTCGCCGGGCCTTGGAACCTTAAAATAGCAAAATATTTGTGTAAATTGTTTGCAGCTTTCCCCCTGTAGGCCCCGTGGCGAGCCGTGAAGTGATGTTTTCCCCCTTCATAAAAAATCCACTAAACGATTTCAGCGTTTCGTGCTGCGAAGGTTCTTTTTTGGATTGTCTTGAGGGTGCGCCTGCATTTATACAACTTCTTACGTCTCCATATTTGGTCCCGGTTTTTTCGGAGCGCATTTGGGTGCCCCAAAAAAGGGTGCATGATACGCTTTCTTTTGTCTTGACAGGAGTTTTGTGTGCCTGAAAAAAAAGGAAAAAAAAATTTAAAGGGAAGGTAGGTAGGTAGGTGGGGTAGGTGGTGTATGTACTTTTTTTGGGCACACTAAAATTGGGGACCTTTTTTTCCCTTTTTAGGGCATTTTTTTCTGATAAATGGGGCGGATTTTAAAGCTAATGTGCTAGCCCCCCAAAAAAAAAAAAATATTTTTTTTTTTTACCCCCATCTTGTTTTTTTAAAACGGGTAGCAAGTTTTTAATGCTACCAAAAAGAAATTTAAATATATCATAATTAAAATTTGCCACTTTCACCCACCCAAACCCCACGTGCTAAAATCCCCCTTATTGCAACTGCATATAGGGGGGCCCAAAGTGGCCCCAGTGCACGTGGTGGAGCAAAAAAAGAACCCTACTTTCTCCAATGGGTAAAAAAGAAAAAAATAAGCCGGGCTGGTCTCCGGGCCCATTGGTGGGAGAGCGGAAAACCCCACCGTTTTGGTTTTTCCACCTTCTTAAAAGGGTTCCAAAGCCTAAATTTTTGGGGGAGTGAGTGACAGTGAGCAGGTGTCCTACAGTTTTCTCCCCTCGTTAAGGTTTTTGGACGGTAAAATGATTTTTGTCACGCCGGGCAGAGTAAAGTGAGAAATGGGGGGAAGACAGTGGTGTGACCTTGGGGGTTTCACATTCGGGGATTATACACGTCTTAAATCTCTGCACGTCTTAAATTTTCTGCACGTCTTCAGAGGATTACTACATTGGCCGTGACTGAAAGGGGAGGGAATCTCGTGGCATTCTCTCCTTCTCAGAACCCTACCCCAAAAATTTCCCAGCCAAAGTGTACTTCAATACACTAAGTCCCTGGTAATGTGAGTACTAGTATCCAGTGTTAAAAACAGGTGGAATGACGAATGGTTAGTGAAAATTTATCCTTCCTTTTGATGATCCTATTGATCGGGGGGAGAAAGGGCGGGGCGCGCCAAAAAGGGGGTACGTCAGAGAAAATGCCGTGTTTCGTTGCTTCAGTGACGTCACGGGGTTTTCTTTGAGGGAGTGGCTAAAAAAATACTCACAGTCTTGGAGCTATATTACTGGCTTCGGCACCAGGGTTTTTCGGGGGGCTTAAAGCATTTTTTTGGAGGGGCTGAAATTGTGGGGAAAGAGGAAGAGTTACCATATCTCGCCAAGGCGTTGATGATGTTCATTTCCCAACTCGTAAGAGTACAAAAGGTTCCCAGTTTTGATCCCATTGTAAGTTTAAAACCGTTGTAAAAAAATTTTGTGCGGGTTTTTATGCAAAAAAAGAAAAAAAAAGAGTTCTTAATAATAGAGTTGTATGAGTTGAATTTTTGTGATTAGGTGAAAAAGTGTAAAGTGTAAAGTGAAAGGTGTAAAGCAATTCCTATCTACTTTAATTTTTTTTTGGCACGTCCCCTGGAAAATTTTCTTTTTTCAATAGCGAGCGTGTTACTTTTTAAAAGGGGGAATCCTTTAGTTATCTGGATGTTTTTGTTTCTGAAAATGGTAGTAAAAAGAAAATTTGTAAGAGCTTTTCAATTTTTTGTGTGAAATGGAGTTTCATGGTGAAAGGGGGACCTCAGGTATTTAGGAGGTCATTTATGCTAATTGTATTAGCAAAGTCGTTGGGGGCGGCACATTTTTCGCTATACATCCCTTTTCCCAAAAAACTTAGGAGCCACTCAAAAAACACAAGAGGCCCTCTGAAACACAACAGCTTCACCCATTACTACACTACTACAAAATATACTCCTACTTCCCCCAAGTACACTACTTTAAAAATATGGCTACTCCATCAGTGCCAACTTTTAAAACTTCCCATGGGATTCTTCCTAACTAATTTCGGGGGGAAGAGTCCCCCCCACCCTTATTTATACAAACAGTGGAAATGTCATGCAGAATGTAATTTTCTTCGGGAAAGGAAAAGATTCTTTTTTTAGATCTCATTGAAGCCTGGGTTTTTTTAGCTAGCGACATATGTGGCGTCGGGCCCTGGTAAAAAACATTAAACATGATAGAGGTTTGGAGAAATTTTTGGATTTTTTGGGTGGCTCACATAAAGACTCCTTGCAGTGGTCTTTAGTATTAAAACTTTTGACCACACTTGGTAGTGCTGGCAGGTGAGAGGTCGGCACGTGTGCTAATATAGCTTTGAAGCTATGGGGGTTTTGATCTACTCAATTTTTAAAAAGTGGTCCCCTGACGTAGAGAGATTTAAATGATTTTAGTTTTTCAGTATTATTCACCTTCTTAATCCACAAGAGCGTCGTATCGCTTCTTTTCTTGTTTTTAAGCCGGGGAAAACCCTTTCTAAATTCCTTACAAAAACCTAAGGGTAGTGAGATCCCCAAAAAAGTCCTTTTTCAAAACTGAGCCAGTGGCCCCCGGTGTAAGGGAGGCTAAAATTTTCATTCACCCTTACCTCCTCCCCACCCCTTTTCCCACCCCGGGGTTTTTTTACTCGTGTACCCAAGCGTTTTACTATGGGAAACCAAGGTCTACTATAAGACTGCTATCAAAAAAAGAAGGACAAAATTGGTCAGAAAAGTACAAAAGCAGGTTGCCAACAGAACAAACTGCCTTCTCGCCCTCCGAAAACACGTTTGCATCTCCGCCGACCCCAACAGCCTGTGTGCAATTTCGCCCTCCCCAAAATATTGTGTAATTCACAAAGGGGGGAACCCTTAAAAAAGAGGAATGTTGGTTTATTCTGAGTTGAAAAAGACTAGGGGCGATAGCAGTTTTGGGAATGGAAATGGATATCACTCGGGGAAGATTCCGCAGGGTTCAAAAGAAACCCAGATTAGTTTCAGACCAAAGCACAGACAAAAGTCTTTCATTTGTCCCCTCTTTATAGCGGGGTGTCTTTCTAATACAATTCGTGTTTTACTCGAAACAGTTCATTGTCTTGGGGGTGGAACAGGTGCTTCATTTTAAAATTTTTGTGAGTGTGCTTTGTAAACTTAAACAAGTCAATCATTTTCCCTTTTTACCCTCTACAGCCACTCTACAAAGTGTTCAAGGTTCACACTAGAGGTGATGGGCCCCTGTGACCCTTCCTCTAGCCCTTTCTCCAAGTCTAAAAACTTAAAAATACGTTTATTAACACCAAGTTTTTTTTAAAATGTATGGTCTTTTGGGTTTTTGAATCACTTTCTACCCCTCCTTTTTAATTCCACGCACCAAGCAAAACCATTTGATCGTTCTCTTCCCCCAATGACAAAACCAGCTCCTTTCTTAAGACCCCCTGCTTTTCCAAACAGTGACCAGCAAGCCCTTTCTGTAGTATAGGCCATGACTGCTTTTTCTAGTGGGGAAACGAAACGTTCATTTCCCCTAAAGGTTCGTTTGGGGGCCGCTGTTTCTAGGAGACCAATAATTTGGGTCCTCGATTTTGTTTTTATTGCAGTGGAGTCCAAGAGGTCCCGTCGGGAGTTATTTGGTGTCTAACCTCACATCCTGTAAGTGTTAGCGCTAGAAGGGGAAAGCTTTCCCGGGACGCGTGATCACATAAGGGAGGAAAAGAAGGGACAATTAAAAAAGGGGGGTTTATTTTCAGTTTTAAAAAAAATAGTTGACCTTGATGGATCAAGAAGTTCTTGCAGCAGTCTCTGAGAAACAATGTTAGTGGGACCAGGGAGCAAGTCCAGCAGCTAACCCTTACTAAGGGATGGGTTTTACTGAGGCTAAACCCGAGCTTCTCCTTTGTCGCGACACACAGGCCTGCTCTTGCCTTCCTGGGGAACCCTTTGGGGGTAACAGACAAAAAACGCAAACATTGTGCTACAGCCCTTTGTATCAAAGATGCACAGCCTTCGTATGTACCTTCTTACGTATGCTCATAGCAAAGAGCTGGGTACAGGGGTGAAAGGACAGTTGGTGAAGGAAAAATAAGGGGTCTTATTTCCTTGGAAAATCACCTTTGTTTTGGGGAAGAAAAGTGATGGTACTTATCGGCCTGTGCTCGACTTTAGGAAAATTAAAAATTTAACTGTACCGGGTCACTTCCACTCCCCGTTTTGAGAGACCCCTTTTGAGTCTATAGGGGGGGAAATACAGTTTTTTTTCCAGTTTGGACCTCAAGTTGGTTTCTGGCTTCCCTTGAAGAGAAATCGCGGGAAAAAATGCCTTTTCAACAAAAATGCTCATTTGACTGGCTGAGTGTCCTTGGGTTTGAGAACTCTCCCACCCCCCCAAAAAACGTCTATAAACAACTTTTTTCACGGCCATAGGTGATGGTTTTTTCGTCTACATGGGCGACCTATACTTGTCTCCCAAAAACTACCAGCACTTTAAAATTTCCCTGGGTTTCAGAAAATTTCGAGGTGGGCCCTTAAAATTAAGTGCCAAATGCAGTTTTCTCAAGTCACGCAGAAAATTTTTTGGCCCCCGCTGTCGACAAGGATGGGAACCACACTTGGATTGAAAATCAAAGCCGTCAAGAATTTTCCCCAAACCCCCCCACCACTGAAAAAGGGACGGGCTTTCTCGGGTTGTGGGTTTCTATCGTGCCTTTTTGGGAAAAACTTGCTTCGATTGCAGTCCTCTACACGACTCTTGAAAAAGGGGGTTCCTTTTGCTTTGGGAAAGGCCCCCAACAACAAAATTTTTATACTTTGAAACCACTTACACATGCCCAATTTTACATTTCCTGACTACCCTATGCCTTTCACCCTTTGACAATGCTTCGGCACTAGGCGTGGGAGCGGTTTTGGCAAACGTTTAAGGGAAACGCCCTCATGTTGTTGCATTCCAGTAGAGTGTTTTAAAGATGTAGAGCCCGGTACTCAGAACTCACCTTTAAGCTCTAGCTGTGGTGTGGGCTCTTTAAACACTTTAAGGAAATTATCTAGGCATCCCATTTTCAGTTCACAGGATCACACTGCAGTGCTGAATCTCTTTAAAAGGGAAAAAACCCTTTGTGCCCTGTGGCCCGGGGGTTTCATCCCATTCAGGGAATTTTTACCTATTCAAATATATACCCGGAAATAAAAATCATTGGCGACGCACTTTCACGCAAATTCCGTAGCATGCTCTCAGACGCTTCAAGTTTCTCAAAACTACGAAAAATACACCACATTCCCCTCTTCAAACTTGGGAATTTTTGAAATCCCCTTATCGACATCAGTTTCTCTTTAGACATTCAAAATTTTTTTCTACAAGATTACGAATGCCAAGCCCGATTGTGGGTCAAAAGTGATTTTTATGGAGAGGGATGGGATAATCTTTTTTGCCAAAATTTTAGTTCCCTTTTTTCAGTTTTTTAAAAGTTTAGGAAGTTCTTTGTCGTAAGGTCGCTAGGACGAGAACAGGTTATAATAGTTATTCCTACCCGTCAGTGGAAAACTGCTTTAAAAATCATTCAGACATGCCTCAAGCAGGGGGTCCAGGAAGACAGAAAATGCCCCTGCACGTCGTAAATTTTTTTGGCCCTACCATGCGCATCGATGCGAGAAACATGTAACAAAATTTTCGTTCATGGCACAACCAAGGGGATACGAAAACTGCTCCATCCTTTAAACCTTTAAATGATCGTCCTTTTTCCCGTGGCATCGACTTATTGCAGCTTCCTCGAAAAATATCAAGGGCACCAATGTACTTATGTGGATCATTCACACGTTTTGTGATTCTAATTCCCCTTTCCTAACAAATTGCTATAACGGTTGCTCTGCCTAGTTCAAATTTAAATTTGCCCCTAACAACTCCTAGAGTGTGATTTTAGTAAAGGCCCCGAATTTTCTAACAAATTCTTTTAAAACTGTGGGGCAGTTCAAGATTTAGCAAACTTTTCATTACTGCTTATCCCCTGCGAGCAATGGGTTAGTGAGAGGACTAAAAGAAGATTTTTGATGCCCTTTTCCATTATGCTGGCGATTTCATGACTCTTGGGAAAATGGTACCTATGTAGCGGGTTGTAAAAAGGTTATAAATTCCTCTACGGAAAGACTCCACTTTCATTTTTTTTGGGGTCGAAGCGACTACCTTATGATGTGCTTTTGCAAATTTCCTTTCCCCGTTACTCAGTGGAGATTATGCTAAAAATTTAAAAATAAGACCTTACACATTCACAATCAGTTTGGGGGAAAATTTAAAGGGTTTCGTCAGGAATATGCGTAGACGCATAGTAAGGCTTTTCCTGTTGCAATTTCCATAGAATTTTTTCAGAAAAGTTTCCCGGAAAGCCCAAAAAATTGTGTTTTAAATTTTTAGGATTTTCTTGGTCACAAGTAAAATTCGGGAAAAAAAATTTATACTTTTTGATCAAATCATAATACTACAGACGTAGTACATGCGATAGGCTAAAGAGATCAATGACCTTCAGCCGACCAAGCCCCCAAATTGGGAACAGGCCCTAATGTTCTTGTTTTATTTTTAGCTTATGATAGTATTTCAATAGTATTTTTGCAGTATTTTATTTTTTTGTTTACATTTCAATCTGTGTATTGTTTTTGATGATGAAACCTTTTTCCTTGGGGGCCCAAACAGAATTGTCTTGAGAACATGAGGGTGGCGAGCGATGGCTGGGGGTATTTAGCACAATTGTGTGACATAGTGTGTAGACATGATGTGTAACTTTTCTTAAAAACCTTCTTATAAGGGACATATTTAAAACCTAATTTGGGAAGAGGCGTAAAGGCGTGGGGAGTTTTGTTCCCGCCCGACGCCCCAAGGGGCTCCCGGCGGCCCTCGTTCGTGCTTTCCCTTTTAGGAAAATCCCTAAATGGGTAATCAGACCCCCTAGGTAGCGGTTAGGGTAAAGCTAATCTAGGGTAATTTTAGGGTAAAACAGGGGTTTGTCAGTTTTTTAAAAATTTAAATTCAAAGGGTTCATTGAGTAAAATCATGTTTAATTTCATTTTTTATACACCGAAACGTATTTTTGTAAGGTAGCGGAAATCTACTGGTGTCACCCCTTCATAGATCCCCGTTTTTTTGCCTGCTCGGGGGGTTTTGTGTTGCCAGAGACGAAAATTTTCACCCGATGACGAAAATTGGGGAAATTTCTAAGACAAAATCGTTGCCCGGTTTTTTTATGCAAAGACCCAAACGAAAAGCGCACGGAAAATTTTACTTTGGGGGTGCTTTTCTATCAGAACATCACTTGCCCATTTCCTTATGTGAACCCTACTAGACCCCTTTTTAAAACAATTTTTCCCGATGTGAAGTCATCAGAATGTAAAGCAGGGAAGCAAAGAGCCCCAAAAATAATAAGAAAATGTTTTGGGAAAACATTTCGGCCCCAAAATCTTTTGGGGAAACTTTCGTGAAACCTTCGTTTTTTTTTTTTTTTTCCCCCCCGAGGGCCGAATGGGTTTTGTTGATCTAAATTGCTTTTTGACTGCAAAAAATTATTTGTAGTACAATTTTTTGCAAGTAACTGTTGAATTTAACAACAAACAAAGAACATAATATGGAAAATAGTTATTTTAAATTTTTTCATAGTTTTTAAATTTTTTTGTTGAATTTTGGTTTCAAAATTTTGGGGATTTTACCTGCGACTCCAAAACCGGGGGCCCTATAAACCCATCGGGCTTTCCTTTCCCCCAGACCCCCGCCGAAGCTTCCGTAAAAAGCTTTATATGTCTCTCGACTGCTTGCGTGTGACAGGGGTAGCGTGAAAAGCCGACGATTGGCGTGACATCCTCGTGGATGAAGCGTAGAAGAGTCTCGTCATCAATCTTCATGGTCACCGGTGGTTCCGTGATTGGTTCCTTGCGCCAGTCAATCATAGAAGTGTAGTCTTCGGCTTCAAAGTTCAGAGTTGGCACCTTAAAGACCCTGACCGTGCCCGGTTTCGCTTCTTTTCTTGCTTTCATGATGCGACGTACACCGAGTTCGCGTATATGGGGTCGAGCGTCGGTTTATAATACTGAGAAGAAGATTCTCGGGATGTCCGAAATAACCATTTCTTTGTATAACGGGATCGACGACACGATGAAGATCTTTCTTCATGTAGCGAGATTTGTTGATCGTTTCAAACACGTGCCTTCCTCCATCTTTGCACGAGGGTTTCATCTTTATCGCAAACCACATGGGTGCATAAACTCTGACAATGAAGAGAACAAGCTCTTTGAGTTGATCTGAGGGGTTCGCTGTAGACACATACAGACGTAGAATGCGATTGCCTGTAGTTAACCATCTCGAATGATTCATTACACCGGGATTTCGTAGAGAAAGGTCAACAGGACACACACCGACTGATATGTCGTTACAACATGTCGTGAAGGTACTTCTGATCTGCTGATAAATCATCAGGAGTGTCGAGGGCATTTCACACTGAATGTGTGAAAATGTCACTAGCGGTAAAGCTTCACAGGTTGGTAGTTGTTTACCGATCGGTCCTGAGAAGCCTTTTGGTCCTGTGGTCTTTCCGTCGAGATGAGCGAAGAGATGCCTCAATGGAAGCTCATTCGCGTGAAGTTGGCAGATGAACCAATTAACTGGTCGCTTTAGAGACAGTTCAAACAATCGAACGATGCCGCCTTTTACTCCAGTGTTGACTACTGTGCCGTCGCATCCCAGAGCCATTATTTCTGTTTTATTTACACCTCTCTCGTCTAAATATTATCAGTTCAACTGTTACAACTTTGCTAGAGCCGCCGGTTGGAGTTATGTGTCCAAAATAAGACGATCCCGGTTCAGATATGATTACTATATGTTCTTCGCTCGTGACCTTTCGATGTAACTTTCCGTCATCTTTTCTCACTTGCACCATGGTCTTGTCTTTGCGACCGTCAAAATAGAAGCCGCTGATGTCATTGTCTCTTTCCTGGCGCACTTGACTTCTTTTCCTGCTTCGCTCGCATCTTATCCTGCTTCTGTCTATCACATGACTGACATCGCCTTCGTGAACTATTCCGATGTCCTGTAGTACAGCACTCGTTATACTTGCTGCCGCCCGGTCCGATAACCCATGACGGTCACACACTAACGCTACAGACGGAAGCTTCACTCTCATCTGATTACCTTTAGCTTCCTGCTTTGCCGTTGGTTTTTTAGGCGTGTTCGCAAGCATTTCAGAGTCGCTATCATCACTCGTAACATCGTCATTAGAATTAGAATCAATGTCATTGATCTCCATGTTGGTTGATGATGACGTCGATGGTTCGGGACTTTTAGCTTTGGCAGGTGTAGTTTGTCGTCGTATTGCCTCATTCCTGATGTATCTTTGTTGCTGTTTTCCACTCTCTAATCTATCAACACCGGCTATTATCATCAATCTCTCACCTCTCTGATCTACCAAAAATTCTTGTTCTATTACCGGGACTTTTCTTGACTTTTCACAAGCACAGGACTCAATTGGTTGGCATTTACAGGAGCTTATGTCAAACAATGTGTCGGAATCTGCTAGAAAAATAGTAATCATCTCTTTATACTTGTCGGAACCTCGCCTGGCCTTCGGAACCTTCAGCATAGCAAAATATTTGTGATGATATGTTTGCAGCATATCCTGTATGCGCCTGTGGCTGAGCCGTGGAAGTGATGATTTCTCCCATATCATAACAACATCCACTATAACGATTTCAGCGATATCGTGCTGCGAAGGTTCTTTGTTGGATTGTTCTTTGAGGGTGCGCCTTGTCAGGTTATACAACTTCATTACGTCTCCATATGTTGGTAGCCGGTTCTTCGGGAGCGCACTTGGTGCTCCAAACAAGGTGCATGATACGCTTTCTCTTGTCTTGACAGGAGTAGTCATTGTGTGCCTGAAAAAAAGGCATAAAATTAAGCAAGGTAGGTAGGTAGGTAGGTAGGTAGGTAGATATGTACATTTTTTGGCGGGACGACTAAAATTGTGGACCTTTTTCGCCGATTTTTACGGCATTTTTTCTGATAAATAGGCGTGATTTTCAAGCTGAATGTGCTAGCCCCCAAAAAAAAAAAAATATTTTTTATTTTACACCATCTTGTTTATTATAACAGGTAGCAAGTTTTTAATGCTACCCAAAAGAAATTTAAATATATCATAATTAAAATTGCCACTTTCACTCCACCCTAACCCACAGTGTCTCAATCCACCTTATTGCAACTGCATATAGGGAGGTCCAAGTGGCCCCAGTGCACGTGGTGGCAGCTAAAAAGAAGCCTACGTTCTCCGAAGTGGGTTAATAAGAAAAAGACTAAGCCGGCTGGTCAATCCGGGCAGCCATTGTGTGGTGAGAGCGGCAAACCCAGCCGTGTTGGTTCTTCCACGCTTCTTGAAAGGTTCCAAATGCCTAAAGTGTTGGTTGGAGCTGAGTGACAGTGAGCAGAGTGTCCTACAGTGTCTTCTGCCTCGTTAAGCTGTTTTTGTGGACGGTAAATGACTTTGTCACGCCAGGCAGAGTGAAGTGAGAAATGGCGGGAAGACAGTGTGTGTGAGCCGTTGAGGGTTTGCACGACTTCAGAGGATTACTACACGTCTTCAATCTCTGCACGTCTTCAATTTCTGCACGTCTTCAGAGGATTACTACACTTGGCCGTGACTGCAAGCGGGAGGGAATCTCGTGGCATTCTCTCCTTCATCAGAATCTCCTCACCCCAGGAATTTCTTCAGCCTAAGTGTACTTCAATGACAGCTAAGTACCTGTGCTAATGTGAGTACTAGTATCCAGTGTTATAAACAGGTAGGAAGTGACAGAAGTGGTTAGTGAAAATTTATCCTTCCTTTGATGATCCTATGTGATCGGGGGAGAGAAAGGTGCGGGGGCGCGCCAAACAGGTGGTGACGTCAGAGCAACTGCTCTGTGATTCGTTGCTTCAGTGACGTCACGGGGTTTCTTGTGAGGTGAGTGGCTAGAAAATACGTCACAGTCCTGGAGCTATATTATGGCTTCGGCA
>JACEEZ010017192.1:0-41377 GCA_016584305.1 Chionoecetes opilio
TCAGACAAAACACAAAACTGTCCAGGAATAATAGTCAGTTCTCAAAACCCAGGAAGTGACGAAGGGTACAAAACAGTGTTCCCCGCCCCGCCCGCTTTTGCCCAGCCGCCGAGTGGTCCGCCCCGCCCGAGGATTAGTACCCTAACCTCACCTCCTAACGGATGGGCTCTGGGATATAATGGACGAGAACTGCGCGCTCGCTACCTCCGTTACCACTTGGGTTTCTATATTCTTATAGCCTCTTTTTAAAGCTCCCTAATGACTCCGCACTAACTACCCCGTGACTGAGTTCATTCCAATCATTGTTTCCAATCATGTGTTTTGATGTTTTTGAATTAATCTGTTAAACGTTTCTGTCGCAAATTTTTTTTTTTTTTTTTTTCCAAAAATTAAAATTAAATAAAAGTAATGGGCCCAGACATAACTACGTCACAGTTTGTTTACATCGGTGCTTTGGGGGATAAGGCGGGGTCGCCGCGGGTGGACCTACGAAGGGAAAACTACGGCGAGGAAGAATTTCGAGTTATTTTGCGCGAAATTGATTTTCCAGGTGCTATATTACGGGTGCTCTGTTCTCGCGAACAACACTATAGAGAAACCTGAGGGTAATGGCTGATGTGCAGAGGCTTCTAAACCAAGAAAACAGAGTCATAACAGAGCCTCGTCAAAGGTAAGCAACTGGTAGGTACGTAATGTGTCCTACCACTTGCTTACTTCTTAATGAGAACTCTGCTGTGACTGTTTTCCTGGTTTAGAAGCCTCTGCACATCAACCATCACCTCAGGTCTTCTCTAGTGTTGTCAGCGGGGCAGGGAAAAATATGGCACCTGGAATATCAATTTCCCCCAAAAACAACTCAAATTTTTTTCATCGTCGTAATCTTCTCTTTGTAGGCTGACATATTCATGGTTATGATAGTATTAAAACACTTATTAATTGAGTTCCTTTTGTTGTCTTTGATGTAGTAGTGCTACATCATTGTTTAAGTGTTATTTTGACGAGCCAATGAATACTCTTGGTCTATACCAACATCACCAACCTTTGCTTTGATTTATCTTATACTCCATCCATAAACAAATTGCATAACCACGGTGACATTACCCATCCTTGCCTCATGATACCTGCATGGTACTGTCGTTACCGATATTTTTGTCCCTAACAAATCGGAAAGCTCGCCGACAGTAAGGGTTAGGTTGGTATCCGGTCATTTCGCCATACCATAGTCATTTCGCCCACAGGTCATTTCGCTCACACTATGGAGTCATTTCGCCCACACTATGGAGTCTATAGGAGCTAGGAGGTTAGGTTATATTTGTTTAGTGTGTCGAGAACCCCCAAACCCCCCCCGCTAGGAGGTTAGGTTAGATTTCTTTAGGTTAGGTTAGGGTGGGTTAGATTTGGGTATTTGGGTTTAGATTTGGTTAGGTTAGGTTAGGTTAGATTAGATTGGTTAGGTTAGGATAGGAAAAATTTTTGGTTAGGTTACTTAGGTTAGATTTGGTTAGGTTAGGTTATCGGTGGGTCAAGCCCCTGCTAGGGTAGGTTTAATTTTGGTTAGGTTAGGTTTATTTTGGTTAGGCAATTTCGTCATTTCGCCCACAGACATTTCGTCCACAGTAAGTCAATTCCCCCAAACATGTAAGTCAATTCGCCCCTCTAAAGTCAATTCGCCCACACGATCCATGTCACGGAGTCATGTAACTATATCTTCCTCTGGCAGAAAATTGAATGAACCACCAAAAACCTTGGGCGAAATGACGGTAAAATTCTAGTGTTTGCCCAAAACTCTCCCACTTCCCCCAAACAAGTTTGGGGACCTGTGGGGGGAAAGCGGGGGTTTTTTGGGGGGGGAACAAATTATTCGTCGGAAACACGTAATTAAAGAGTTCTGTAGGGGGGTAAAATTTCCCCAGATCTAGGGTAATTTCCTTATATCTAGAGAAAATTGCCTAACCAAAATAAACCTAACCTAACCAAAATTAACCCACACTAGCAGGGGCTTGACCACCGATAACCTAACCTAACCAAATCTACCTATCCTAACCTAACCAAATCTAAACTAACCTAGCCTAACCAAATCTAATAGGTTAGATTTGGTTAGGTTAGGTTAGCTTGGTTAGATTTGGTTAGGTTAGGTTATCGGTGGGGCAAGCCCCCTGCTAGGGTAGGTTAATTTTGGTTAGGTTAGGTTATTGTGGTTAGGCAATTTTCTCTAGATATAAGGAAATTACCCTAGATCTAGGAAATTTACCCCCCCCACACAACTCTTTAATTACGTGTTTTCCGACGCATAATTTGTTCCCCACCCGAAAACCCCGCACTCCCACAGGTCCCCAAACTTGTTTGGCTATTGTTCTTAGTCTTTTTCCCTTTTTTCACTATCTAGACTTTCTTGCTTTGTGCATTGTGTTTACTTTCTCCTCTGCCCCAATGCTACAAGCCATAGCAGTGGTTCTGCATAGGTTACTGTACTACAAAGGGATTATTGACCTGCTACCATGTCCGGAGTTAAATGTAAAATTTCGGGACTTGGGTTAGCATATGGTATTACAAATATACTCCTACTTTTATCTTTATTCCTATTGCACTTTACCAACCCTGGATATAGGAACATGCCACCTTTTCTCCTGCATTAGGCAGAAAATCCTTCTGTACAGCCTGTTTGTGCTTCTAGCTCAACATAACCTATCATGCCTGGAGACAATGTCAAATCTGCCTCTGCCTTCACCCTTTTAGGTATTTTCTTCTTCTCCTTCTCCCCCTTCCTCCGCTAGTCAATTCCTTGGGGATATTGACCTATCCCACCCATCAGGGGCATCCCTACCTCTAGGTGAATACCTCCAAAGGTTATTGCTAGTGTTCTACCTCCGTTGGTAGCAATACCGGGTGAATCACGGCTTCTTTTCCCGAACATGAAATCAAGGCCTAAAATTAGAGAGTTGGTAGGGTGATCTCTTTAGAGATAATCATAATTCTTGCTTTTCAGAGGGAAATATTTTTTTTTTCCCGGGGGAAAACGGGTTAAAAAAGTTTTATATTTTTATTTACCCCGGCCAATCCTGTGGTCGCCGTGTCCAATGCTAACAATGTGTTTTCCATCAGCCCAAAAACACAAAATTTTGGTCCAGGAAAAATTTAGTCATGTCTCAGAAACGGGAATTTGAGGGAAAAGGGGCCAAAAAACAAGGGGTTCCCCGCCCCCCCCCGCTTTTGCCCAGCCCGCCGGAGGGGGTCCCCCCCGGGCCCCGAAATTATACCCTAACTAAACCTCAAAACCCGGATGGGCGGGGGGATATAATGGACGAGAACGGGCCGCTCCTCCCTCCGTTACCCGGGGGGGTTTTCTATATTCTTATACCTTTTTAAAAAGCTCCCAATGACTCCGCACTAACTACCCCTTGATGAGTTCATTCCAATCATTGTTTCCAATCATGTGGTTTTGTTTTTTTGAATTAATCTGTTAAACTTTTCCCTGTGCAAATTTTTTTTTTTTTTTTTTTTCCAAAAATTTTAAAATTAAATAAAAGTAATGGGCCCCAACAAAACTCGTCACATTTTTGTTTACTCGGTGCTTTGTGGGGATAAGGGGGGGTCGCCGCGGGGGAAACCCGCAAGGGGGAAAAAAACTACGGGAGGAAGAATTTCGAGTTATTTTGCGCAAAATTTGGGATTTTCCGGGTTGCAAAATTACTGTGTTCTGTTCCCCGCGGAAAAACCTATAGAGAAGCCTGAGGTAAGGGCCCTGAGTGCAAGGTTTTCTAAACCGGGGAAAACAGATTTCAAAACCAAAAGGCCTCGTAAAAAAGGGAAAAAAAACTTTTTGGTCCCGAAATGTGCCCCTCCCATTTGCTTACTTTTTAAGGGAAACTCGCTTGACTGTTTTCCTGGTTTAGAACCTCTGCACTTTAAAACCATCACCTCAGGTCTTCTCTAGTTTTCACGACAGGGAAAAATAGGGCCCCTGGAAATATAAATTTCGCCCAAAAAACTAAAATTTTTTTTTCTTTCGTCGAATCTTCTCTTTTTTGGCGGGACATATTCAGGGGTTTATGATATTTTTAAAAAACCCTTATTAATTATTTTCCCTTTTTTTTGTTTTTTGATGTAGTAGTGCTACATCATTGTTTAAGTTTTTATTTTGCGAGCCAATAAATACTCTTGAGTCTATCCAACTTTCACCAACCTTGTTTTTGATTTATTTTAAACCCATCCATAAAAAAAAATTGCAAACCAGGTGACTTAAACCATCCTTGCCTCATGATAAATGCATGGGACGGGCGTTACCCATTATTTTTTTCCCCCACACAAAACGGGAAAGCTCGCCGACAGTAATGGTTAGGTTGGGATCCGGTCAAATTTGCCAAAACCATAGTCATTTCGCCCCCAGGTTTATTTTTGCTCACCTATGGAGTCATTTTTGCCCACACTATGGAGTCATAGGAGCTAGGAGGGTTTGGTTATATGTGTTTAGTGTTCCCAGGAAAACCCCCCAAACCCCCCCTAGGGGGTTTGGTTTGATTTCTTTTTGGTTAGGTTAGGGTTTGGGTTTTTTTTGGGGAGTTTAGGTTTGATTTGGTTAGGTTAGGGTTTGGTTTAGATTAGATTTGGTTAGGGTTTGGGTAGGTTAAATTTGGTTTTGGTTTTGCTTAGGGTTTGATTTGGTTTGGTTAGGTTATCGGGGGGGTCAAGCCCCCTGCCCAGGGTAGGTTAATTTTGGGTTTTTGGGTTTGGTTATTTTTGGGTTAGGGAATTTCGTCATTTCGCCCCCAAAGGGCCCTTTCCCTCCAAAGTAAGGGCAATTCGCCCAAAATTAAGTAATTCGCCCCCATTAAATCAATTCGCCCCCACGGGTCCATGTCAGGGGGTCATGTAACTATTCTTCCTCTGGCAGGAAAAATTTAATGAACCACCCGTAACCTTGGGCGAAATGCCGGGGAAAATTCTAGTGTTTGCCCCTACTCTCCCACTTTCCCCCCAAAAAAGTTTTTTGGGGGCCTGTGGGGGGAAAGCGGGGGTTTTTTGGGTGGGGAACAAATTTTTTCTCGGAAAAACCCCCCGTTTTAATTTAAAAAGGGGTTTTGTAGGGGGGGTTAAAAAACCCTGATCTAGGGTTTTTCCTTTTAAACCCAAGAAAATTTCCTAACCAAAATAAAACCCAACCTAACCCAAAAAAACCTACACTAGCAGGGGGGTTTTACCCCCCGATAACCTAAAACCCAACCCCAAAACTAAACCCATCCAAAACCCAACCAAATCTTAAAACTAAAATAAACCCCCAACCAAAACTATTTGGTTTGATTTTTTTTTAGGTTTTGGTTAAACTTGGGGGAGATTTGGTTTTGGTTTTTTTATCGGTGGGGCAACCCCCTGCTAGGTAGGTTAATTTTTGGGTTTGGTTGGTTTTTTGTGGTTAGGCAATTTTCTCTAGATTAAGGAAATTACCCTAGATAAGGAAATTTACCCCCCCCCAAAACCTTTAATTACGTGGGTTTCCCCACCCCATAATTTTTTTTCCCCCCCCCGAAAAAACCCCCCACTCCCACGGTCCCCAAAATTGTTTGGCCCTTGTTCTTATTTTTCCTTCTTTTTCCTATCTAGACTTTCTTGGGTTTTTGCATTGTGTTTTTCTTTCGTCCCTGCCCCAATGCTACAAAAACCTAGCAGTGGTTTTGCATAGGTTTCTGTACTACAAGGTATTTTTTGACCTGCTAAACCCTTCCGGGTTTTTAAAAGTAAAAATTTTGGGGGCTTGGGTTTTGCATATGGGAATTTCAAATTACTCCTTTCTTTTTTCTTTATTCCTATTGCCCCTTTAAAACCCAAACCCCCGGATATGGTAAAAGCCACCCTTTTTTTCCTGCATTAGGCAAAAAAACAACCTTCTGTACAGCCCCCGTTTGTGCCCTTTTAGCTCAACATAACCCATCATGCCTTTGGGGACAAAGTCAAAACTTTCCTCTGGGCCCTTTACCCTTTTAGGTTTTTTTCTTCTTTTCCTTCTCCCCCTTCTCCGCAAATCAAAACTGGGGGTATTTTACCTATCCCCCCATCAGGGGGGATCCCTACCCCTAGGTGAATACCTTCCCCAAAGGGTTTTTGCTTTGTGTTCTACACCCCGTTTTGGTTTTGCAATACCGGGGGAATCCCCGGCTTTTTCCCGAACATGAAATCAAGGCCCAAAAAATTAGAGAGTTGGGAGGGGGATCTCTTTAGAGATAATCATAATTCTTTCGTTTCCATCGTCTACCTATATTTAAATTTTAAAAATTTCCCCTTTCCACTTAGGTATAGGGGTTTTGTAATACGCTTTTCCCAACCTTTTTTTTTGGGGTTTCCCCATTTTACATAGTTCCCCCTTTTTGGCTTCAAAAAAGCTTTCCTCCATTACTGTGCCTGAAGGGTCCCCTAAACTATTTCTGGGTAAAAATGGCGTCTGAATCGCCCCTTTCCCGGGCCTTCCCAAAAAAAAATAGTTTGGGGCCTTTTCGTGGTAAAGGCCATTAAACCCGGGACCAATTTTTGGGGTTTTTTTTATTGTTGTAAGGGGGGCCAATTTTCCTTGCCCCTTTTTTAATGCGGGTTTTCTGGGGTCCCGGCCGATGGCGGGAAATCTTGACACAGGCGGGCGTTGGTACGCACACCCGACCGCCCCATGTCCCCCGGGTGGCCCCCCCACATCCACATCCCTCTTGTTCCCGGGGAATCGGGGTTGCAGCCCGGGGGTGTCACAAAATTTCCCTTTCAATATGGGCCCCCTCCGGCCGCCAAATTTTATAGCCCGTCCCAAATGGGGCCCTTTAGGGGGCCGGGGGGCGGGCGTTGGTTTAAAACTTGGGATCCTTTATAAACCCCTTCTCTTTTGGTGGGGCATCACCCGCTGAATTAAATTTTTTGATGGTTTTATTGCGTGGGATAGCGCCCGGGTTTTTGGGGTCGGGCCCCCCATGGCCCCCTACCCCTCCTTGGCCCCTTTTTTTACTATATCCCTGTCTAGTAATTTCACATGAGGGGGGCTTGAGCCCCAAACATATCCTTTGTTTAAAATGTAAAGGGTCTTTTTCTCATCCGTTTGTCAACGAGTATCCCTTTCGGTGGAGGGAAGGATGGAAAAAGGGGGAGGGACAAAATATTTTTTTACAATGGCGCAAAAATTTTTCTCTTTTCGAAACCCAATTCCCCGGGATTTTTCTTCCGTAACCGGAAATGGGGAAAATTTTTCTTAGGGTCTCGCCTAACATCCTCCAAAATTACCGCAAACCAAAAACTTGCCCATGTTTTTAAGGGATCTTCCTTTAAAAATGCCCCCCTTCATTCCCCTTAAAAAATGGGTGCTTTATCCAACTCCGAGTTCCTGGGTCATTTCCAGTTCCCCAAAATGGGGTTTTAGAAATCGTTGGGTTTTTGTAAAGAACCCTGGGGTTGGGTGTTCAAAGGGGAAATTTTGTTAAAGGGGCGAACTTTTGTCGGGCCCCCCCCAAAAAAAAATTTTAAGCCCCGTTAAAGGGCCCAAATCTGGGGAAAATATGTCCTTTCCATAAGGTCGAAATCCTTCCGATTGTATTAAAGGTTCCCCCCCCCCCCACCCTCATGGGTTTATTTTACACCCATTTTTTTTTTTTCGGTTTTTGATTCTTTATCGGGTATCGTCAAATTCAAAATTTTGATATTAACCGTTTGATTTAAAAATTTTCGTTTAAAAAACTTTCAGTTGGAGTTCCTGGAAAATTAAGCCCTCCAACTGTTATCACTCCCCACATCAAATACTTTGTGTTCAACCCCACACCTGACACCCCTTTTGCGGGGCCCCTTTTCTATATTTACTTCATGAAAAAGGCTTAAAAAAAAAAAAAGCTGCTATCAAAATGAAAACTTTGGTTTTGGGGACAAAATGGCCAAAAAGGGACCTGGGTCGTTAAAATGGGCTTAGCCCCAAGCCTCTTAATTTCACACATTTTAAATTTTAAAAAAAACATAATAATCAATACAACATTTTTGTCTCTTGACAATCTTCCTGTCTTCCCGAAAACGAACCATTACGTTAAAAATTGATAAACATTCGGGGGTACGGTATATACTGGATAATGACCCTAGTCACGGTCACTGCACAATCAAATAAACTCAGTCTTCAAAAGTCCTCAGTTACTTACTATTCCCGTGGTCCACAACAGCAGGAAGACAGCCGAAGAGGGGTCCCTTTTCGCTATCTATTTATGTCTGAGGGGAACTGTATTACATCACAGGCTAAGGGGCCTTATAACAAGGGGGGGTGTTTAGACCATATGAGAAACTGGTTTTTTCGCTCGCTCCTCTCTGTGATCTGTCTTCCCTTCACTGTGTCCTTTTTTATACTATTTTTTTCAGGTAAATTGAACGGCCACAACCCCAGGGTCCCGTATCGGCGCCCTATTTCCCCCTAAAACGCCCCTTTTTATTTTCCGGGGGCCCACTGGGGCCGTATCGCTATTTTCACGCCCATTTAATTTCCCTTTTCCCTACTCAAAACCCTCCCACACACTACTAAATCTTTTATTGTCATTGTTGGTTCTTTTTCTCCATTTGTTCAGCTGGCCCCCCTTTTCCCAAAATTTTTTCTTCGTCCACTTTTTTCCAATCTTTTTGCGGGGCCCAAACGACTGGTGTGGGGGTTTTAAATGTGTGTTGTGTGTTTTGTGTATTTACCTACTTTATTTATATGGTTTTTACTTTACGGGCCTGAGCACACTCGTATAATCCAGGTATAGTTTTTTTTTTTTTTTTTGCCCTTATGCTTAGTGTGGTTTGAACCCCACCCCCTCGGAAGGCGGGGGCCCCCAAACAATCCCAAATTACACAAAAAATTTCCAAAATGATGGATGACACAACCCCCAAACTTACACCGAGCCCAAATTAATAATGGGGGGAAACGGGGCTGAGTTTCTAAGGAGACCCCCAAATCTTCCCCCGCTCGGGCCCGAGGATGGGAACCATGGATTTTCGGTTTTTAACCGAAGCCCCAAACCCAAAAACTACGGAGTACCCTTATTGTAATGCTTACCCCTTATCCCCCGGAGGGGTATTTGTGTGTGGGGTTTTGTGTGTGATGTATGTGTTTTTGTGTGTGTGGTGTGTGTGTGTGTGTGTGTGTGTGTGTGTACCTCACCAAATGTGTTATGGGATGGGGGGGGGGGGGTTCTGTTTTGTTGTTTTTATTAGAAAAATGCAAAAAAACTAATGCGTTTGTATGAAAAAAAACACTTGATGTAATTTGGGCCCAAAAATGTTTTGGGTCTCGTCTTTTTTAAAGGGCAGCGAAAGCAGTGAGCAGGCAGGCTCCGCCCCCTTGGCCTGATTGGCTAATTTAACTTTTTCCGAGCTTTAATGAGTTCCATTGAATGCATTCGTAAAAGGGTTTTTAAAAATTTTTATGATAAAAATTAATTAAAAAAAAAGTATAAGTTGGTTTAAATAATGCAATTAATATTCTTCCTTTTTCCCGGGGCCCACACACAAACAAAAGGCCCGCCAGCCCGGCCGCGAAAAGGGGCGTGACTAAGGGGGCCTGTGTGTGGGGGGATATTTTTAAACCCCAGCGAGGCCTGTCGCGGGCGGCCCGGGGATGAAAACCCAGCCCTTTCGCTTAAAAAAACCCGTCATGCGGGGCCCTGCCCCCTGCGTGTGTGGGGGAAAAGGGTTTCAGGCCCGGTCCGGGCGGGCCAAAGGCCCCTCCTAGCACCCCTTTGGGGTTTTCTAGGAGGCCTTCCCCTACCCTTCGGCCATATAATAAAAAATATTCCAGTAATAATTGATATTTTCTAATTGTATAATATAATATATATATAATATATATATTTTATATTAATATAATATATATAATATATTATATAAAATAGTTTATATTATAATATTAAAATATTATAATTATTATATATTATTTTTTAATTTTAAATATTGATAATTATTATTATTTTATTTAGTTTATAAATATTTTATAAATAATATATAATACATATATATATATATTTTATATATATATAAAATTTTATAAAAATATATAAAATAAAAAAAATATATTAAATATATATAAATTATATATATATATATATTAAAATTGTACCTGTAACATGTTTCAATGGGAAGCTCTTCAAGAAGATGTATAATTTTTTCTTTAATGCCGGGTTCTTCCACACAAGCTCTTCCTTTTTTTAGGGTTTCTTTTTTATTTAAATGTTCATACCATACCCTTACATGAAACCATCCCCAACGGTCATTGTGGGACAACAATTCCATTTTGTAAATACAGTGATCTGACGTGTACTCTTTTTTTTTTTTTTTTTCATGAGGCGGCCTGTGTTTTGTGGGGGCTCCCCGGGGAACGATCCCCGCCCGTTTTCGTCGGCCGGATATCCGGGCCTTTCGGTGTTTTCCTCCGGCCTAAGTTTTTAAAAAAATCCGGCAGGGGAAAGGGTTTTATGGGGGTTGGTGGTGGGGTGGTAAATGATGATGTCGAGTTTTTAAAGCAGGGGGGAAAACCAAGAAAACTATATTTTATTCATTTCATTGTAAATCTTATTTATTTCCCCAAATTTTTTAAAACCTTTTTAAATTTTATCCCCGGGTATCAGGTATTTTTTTGTATGTGTGACTCGCAAAAAAGTACTTTTACCTCTCTCTCTCTCTCTCTCCTCCCCCTCATTTTCCCCCTTTTTTGGTTCCCCGTCCGCCACCGCCCGTAAAACACCACCCTCTCGGGCTCCTACTCTTATTAACCTTTTGCTGACAAGCAAAAAAACACCAAACCTCTAAGAAAATCCGGGGGGCCGGGTGTTAATTGGGCAGTGCTGTAAGAAAAACCGTATATGGTTGTTACAAGAAATTATTCCTACGAACGACTAAAAAAACATGGATCGGGCAAACGAGCCCCGCCTGTGTAAACAAAAGTGAGCTGAATAAACTTTTTTTGAATGGGCTGTCCGAAGAATCAAATCACTAGTGAAAGTGCTATAAACCTAAAAAAATCCTGTTAAAATGCTGAAAACTTTCCAGTGAAATATCAAACTAAAGGGAAAAAAACCAAGAAAATTATTAATCTAGCAAGTGAAATGAACAACCAAAGGAAAAGTATGGGGCCCCTGGAAAAAGACTCGATAGTGTCGCCCAATACGAACGTCGTGACACAAAAAATTTTCAGTGGCCCCTCCTACCACAAAACTCACATGGAAACACAAGCTAGTTTAGGGGGTGCCCACAATAAGGACAAATTAAGAAAAACATCAAAAATTTCTAAATACCCATGCCCACACTAGGTTTGGCCCAAAAAACAAAAACAGGAACCGAAACAGGCCAATAAAACGTTTTTTTATGAACAAAAAACCCTTTCAAAACAAAGAAACCCTCTTGGGGAAAATTGCAAACAACTAAAACCAAAAACCTTTTAACTTTTAAACAAAAGGCTAACTCCTACTCCAAAAACCCTTTTTGTTAAACACTTTTTCCTTCCAAAATCCAAATAACATAAAGAAAAATTTCCCCCAGGAATTTTACACAAAAAAAACGGAACAAAACCCCTCAAGCTACTAAAAATTTCCCCCCTAAACCTTTTGTAAATTATTTTAATGAAAAGTCCACGTTCCCTTTCCTTAAAATTACCACACCATGGCCCCTACCCGCAAAAATTTCCAGGCCGGGTTTTCAGCTCCCAATCCAAATCCTTAATGACTACCACACAAAAAACGTTCTAGCCAAATTGCTACCCCCTACCCCTACTTTAATTATTTCCTCTCTTTTATTTTCCCTGTTATCATAAATACTGCTACCCACTTACTCCTTTAATTTACCCCAAACCATACCATCCTACTACTCTTTTGGGTTACTCTCTCATTATTTATTGTTTTTCCCCTTACTTTTTGTTATCATCGCTAACCCCTCCACGGGAAAACTACATCACTCCTCCCGGTTACTATTGTCATCGGGGGGCTCCAACTCCCAAACTCCCCCACTACTACTTTTAATTTTATAACCAACCACTACTACTGTTACAAAGGGGGGTTTGTTATCATCGCTACCACTCCCACGTACAAACCATCACACTACTTTTTATTTTCATCGCTCCCAAACCCCCTATTTGGAAACACCTTTCACTACTACTTTTTTTTATCATCGCTACCACTACTAATTGTATTTACCTCACTACTACTTTTAAATTTTTACCCCATGGCCAAACCAAACTCCCCCCTGTACTCCCATCACTACTACTGTTACGATTGCCCTCGCTACCACTACCCTCCAAACCGGAAAATGTACACCATCATTTACTACTGTTCCTGTTATCTCGCTACCACTCCACTGTACTACCATAATTTACTACTTTTTAAGGGTTATCATCGCTACCACTCCCCACTGAAACTCCCATCACTTAACTACTTTTAATTTTTTCTCGCTACCCCCTAACTCCCTACCATTTTAATTTTATACCCCCATCCCTTTACTCCCTTTACTGTTATCTTTTTCCGCAAACCACAAATCAAACGGGAAAACTACCTTTCACTACAATTTAATGTTTTTTCATGGGGGGGGGGGGTACCACTACAAACTGTACTACCATCACTACTACTATTAAATTTTTATCATCGCAAACCACTACTATTGAAATTTACCTAAATACTACGGGAAATTTATCATCGCTACCACTCCCACTGTACAAACCATCACTACTACTGTTTTCTTTTGTCATTCCCTACCCCCTATTTAATTGTACTCCCATCACTACTACTTTTAAACTGTTATCACGCAAACCCCCCTAACAAACTTTTTCTACCATCACTATACTATTTAAATATTTCATGCTACCACTTATTTAATGTACTCCCAATCCTATACTGTTACTGTTATCATCGCTACCACTCTATTTGTACTCCCTTTCACAAACTACTGTTATTTTCATCGCTACCCACTCCCCTTTGTACAAACCTTTCACTACTACTTTTTACTTTAAATCATGGGGGGAACCACTACCAAAACAAACTGGTAATGTACTACCTTTCACTACTACTTTTCATTGTCTCCTACCACTCCCACTCCCGAGTAATGTACTACCATCATTACTAATTTTACGGGTTATCATCGCTCCCACTACATCTACGGGTATACCAGCGCTACTACTATTGCTTATCATCGAATTATTATTTTTTGTTATTATTTTTTATTATTAAATTTTATTATTATTATTATTATTTACAATATTTTTGTTACTTTTATCATTAAAATTATTTTTTTGTTATTTTTTTATCATTTTTTTGTTTTTATTTTTTATTATTTTTAAATTATTATTTATTATTACTACTTCTACTATTGTTTTTATTTATTTTACCACTATAAATTTTCGCAAATGATTTATTTTCTAAAAAATCGAAAATTATTGCATTTCCTTTTTTTTCTCTGAAAAAAAATGAAAAAATTATTGACTTATCTTCTCTGCCAAAACGTGTTTTGCACCTGGCGCAGGTTAAAAAATTTTTTTTTTTTTTTTTTAAATTTTTCCTTTTTTTTTTTATTTTTTTCCCCCCTATCTTTACCCCCAAAATTTTTTTTTTTTAAAAACCCCCCTTAAAGGGCCTTGCCCGGAAAAAAAAAAAAATTTGGGGCCCTTTTTTTTTTGGGACTCCCAAAATTTTCCCCCTTTAATTAAAAATTTAAAAAAAAAAAAAACCCAAAACCCTTTAAAAAAAAAGAAACATTCCCTTTTTTGGGGTTTTTTTTTTTTTTTAACCCCGGGCCCGGCCCCAAAAAATTTTTTTTTTTTTCCCAACCCCCAAAAAAAAAAAGGGGGGGGGTTTTTTTTTTTTAAAAAAAAAACCCAAAAAAAAACCCCCTTTTTTAAAAAAAAAAATAATTAAAAAAAAAAACCCTTTAATTTTTTTTTTTTTTCCCAAAAAAATTTTGCCCTTTTGCCCCTTTTTTTTTTTTTTTGGGGAAAAAAAAAAAATTTTTTTTTTTAAATTTTTTTAAAACCCCAAAACCCCCCCAAAAACCCCCCCTTAAAAAAATTTTTTTAAAAACCCCTTTTCCCGATTTTTAAAAAAAAATTCCCCCTTTTCCCCCCCCCCCTTTTTTTAAAAAATTTTTTAAATTTTCCCCCCCTTTCCCCCCGGCCCCCCAAAAATTTTTTTAAACCCCCAAAAAAAAAAATTAAAAAAACCCCCAAACCCAACCCCCCAAATTTTTTTTTTTTAAAAAAAAACTTTTTCCCCCCTTTTTTTTTTAAACTTTATTTTTAAAAAAAATTTTTAAAAAAAAAAAAAAAAATAACCCAAAAAAAAAAAAAAACCCAAAAAAAAAATTTGGGCAAAAAAATTTTAAAAAAAAAAAAAATTTTTTTTGGAAAAAAAAAAAACCCCAACCAAATTTTTTTTAAAATTTTAAAAAAAAAAAAAAAAAAAACCCCACCAATTAAAATTTTTAAAAAAAAAATTTAAAAAAAAAAAAAAAAACCAAAAATAAAAAAACCCCCAAAAAAAAATTTTAAAAAAAACCCAAAAAAAACCCCCCCTTTAAAAACCCCAAATTTTTTTTCCACCCTTTTTTTTTCCCCCCGGGGGGGAAAAACCCCCCTTTAAAAAAAATTTTTTTTCCCCAAAATTTTTTAAAAAAATTAAAAAAAAATTTTTTTCCCCCTTTTTTTTTTAAAAAAAAAATTTTCCCAAAACCCAAAACCCCCGGTTTTTTTCCCTTTTTTTTTAAAAAAAAAAAAAAGCCAAAAAACCCAAAAATTCCCCCCCCCCCCCCAAAATTTTTAAAAAAAAAAAGGAAAAAAAAACCCCTTTTTTTTTTCAAAAATTTAAAAAAAATTTTAACCTTAAAAAAAAAAATTTTTTTTTTTTTAACCCACCCCCTTTTTAAATTTTTTAAAAATTTTTTGGGGAAATTTTTCAAAAAAATTTTTTTTTAAATTTTTTTTTAAATTTTTGGGTTTTTTAAAATTTTTTTAAAAAACCCCCCAAAAAAAAAAAAATTTTTTTTCCCCCAAATAAATTTTGGGAAAAAAAAAATTTAAAATTTAAAATTAAAAAATTCCCCCCCAAAAAAAATTTTTTAAAAATTTTTTCCCCATTTTTTTTTTTAAAAAAACCCCAAAATTTTTCCCCCAAAAAAAAAAATTTTTTTTTTTTTTTAATTTTTTAAAAAAAAAAATTTTTTAAAGGAAAAAAACCCCCCAAAAAAAAAAAAAATTTTTTTAAATTAAAAAAAATTTTTTTTTTTTAAAAAAAACCCCTTTTTTTTTCCAAATTAAAAATTTTTAAAAATCAAAAAAAAATTTTTAAAAAACCCGGCCCCTTTTTTTTTAATTTAAAATTTTTTTTCCAATTTTTTCCCCCTTTTTTTTCCCCCCAAAAAAAAATTTTGAAAAAAAAAACCCCCCTTTTTTCTAAAAAAATTTTTTTTTAATACAAAAAATTTTCCCTTTAAATTTTTAAAAAAAAATTTTTAAAATTTTTAAAAAAAATTTTTTTTCCCCCCAAAATTAAAAAAAAAAAAACCAAACCCCCCAAAACCCCCCCAAAAAACCCCCCCCGTTTAAAAAGGGGGGGAAAAACCCCCAAAAAAAAACCCCTTTTTACTTGGCCCCCCCCCTTTTTTTTAAAAAAAAATTTTTTTTTTTTGGTTTTTCCCCCTTTTTAAAAAATTCCCCCCTTTTTAAGAAATTTTTAAAACCTTTTTTCTGGAAAAAAATTTTTTTTTTTTTCCCCCTTTTTTTTAAATTTTTCAAGGGGGGTTTTTTTTTTTTTTCCCTTTTTTTTAATTTTGTAAATTTTGAAAATTTTTTTTTTTTTTTTAATTAAAATTTTTTTTTAAAAATTTTTTTTTTTCCCAAAAATTTTTTTTTTTTTTTTAAAAAAAAAAAAAAAAAATTTTTTTTGGGTTTTTAAAATTTTAAAAAAAATTTTCCTTTTTTTCCCCCCCCCCCCCAAAAAGGTTTTTGGTTTTTGGGGTTTTTGGGGGGGGGGTTTTTCCCCCGGGCCCCTTTTTTCCCCGGCCCCGGGGGGCCCCCGGGGGGAATTTTTTGGGGCCCCTTTTTGGGGAACCCCCTTTTTTAAACCCTTTGGGGGTTTTTGGGGGGGGGCCCCCCCCCCTGGCCCCTTTTTTTTTTTGGGGGGGGGGCCCCCCCCCCCCCCCCCCCCCCCCCCGGGGGGCCCTTTTCCGGGGCCCCCCCCCGGGGGGCCCCCCGGGTTTTCCCCCCCCCCCGGGGGCCCCCGGGGGGGGTTTTTTTTTTTTTTTTGGGGGGGGTTTTTTGGGGGGGGGTTTTCCCCCCCCCCCTTACCGGGTTTTTTTGGCCCCCCCCCTTTTTTTGGGGGCCCCGGGGGGGGCCCTTTTTCCCCCCCCCCCGGGGGGCCCCCCCGGGGCCCCCCCGGGGGGGGAAAGGGGGGGGCCCCCCCTTTTCCCCCCGGGGGGGGCCGGTTTTTTTCCTCATTTACCTGTAAATATATTGTAAACATGGTTGTAACATTTGGGATCTAGTACCACTAAAACTTTTAATTTTTAAGTAATTTCTGGGTAATTATTAGTACTTGAGTATTTTGCCTAGATGGCGACTTTTTTATTTTTGTAAGAAACCTTTATAGATTCTCCCCAAAAAAACATTGTTGTTTCCCAAATGGGCTACTTGCATTTTCAAAAAAAAACAAAAATGACACTTATCATGAAAACCCCCCTCTTGCAAGTATAAATAAAGTGTTTCAAGTGTTTCAAGTGTTTCAAGTAAACCCGGGGGTCCTTCTCAGCCCCTGGGCCCGACCCCGGTTCTCCCGGCCTCTGGTGGCTTTCCACGTGTGATTGCTGATTTCCTCCGGGTGTCCCGTTTTTTCTCCCAAGGACCTCCCGTGGGGGGCGCAACCGGTGAAGGAGGAGCTTTTTCGCCGGGACTTTCAGGAGCGGCAACACGCCTCCCTGTTGACCTCTTCTGTTGCCTTCTTCAGTCAGCTGGCGGAGTGGCTCTCCTCCCTCCCCGTGGATCACTCTTCTCTCCCCCCGGGCCTCCGGTCGGATGTCTGTCGGGCTTTGTCGACCGCCTGTGATGCATTCGGCGCCTCCCTCCTCCCGACGGTCCGCCCTGCCATTGACAGGGCCTTCACTGCCCGCTTGGCTCTTCGGCGCAAAGGCTTTTCGGGGCCTCCCGGGAGCTGACTCGACAGCAGATTCTTCCGGATTAGTCCCTTCGATTGGGAGGTCTTGTCGGAGCCCTCCTTGCAGCAGTGTCTCGCCTCAATCCCCCCCACCGTCACTCTGGTGTTTTTCCCCGGGCCCCAGACCGTCTCGGCCGGGGGGTTCCGGGAGGGGGTCCGGCAGTGTTCGTCGGGCTCTTCTCGTCGGGAGGGGCAGTCCAGGAGGGGCTCACCCCCTTGTGGATGGCCCCAGGATCCTCGTCGTCCCAGTCGGGGGGGGCCTTCCGGATTCAGGGGCTCTGGGTCTGGGGCCCTTTTCGCTCGGGGCCCGCTACTGTCCACAAGCCTTCCTCCAAGGGTCGCTCTCGGCTTTTGAGCCTCCCTTCCAGGGCCTCTTGTCCGGGTTTCGGGCAGCCTGGCCGCAGAGGGGTTGGGCCGCCAGGGTGGTTCGAAAGGGTCTTTCTTGGCCCTGGATTGCCCTACCGCCCCTTCGGCGACCTCCTTTTTGGGACGCCGGTCTCCACAGTGCTCGCCGCCCACGTGTCGGACATGCACTCCTCCGGGGTAGTGGAGAAGGCGCGGGGAAAGGTCTTCCTTTCCCGCATTTTCATCGTACCCAAGAAGGACCCCTTCGAAGGGGCGGTTTTATCTTGGACCTCAGCCCCCCTAAACGGATTTGTGCGCAACCACCGGTTCCGTATGCTGACTTGGCCCAGGTCCGCCTTCGGCTGAGGCAAGGGGACTGGATGGCGCCCCTCGATCTCAAGGACGCCTACTGGCATGTCCCCATTCATCCTCGGTTCCGGCGCTTCCTGGCCTTCCAGGTGGGATCGGACACGTGGCAGTTCCCCAGACTGCCCTTCGGCCTCTCCATCGCTCCGAGGGTTTTTTTACGCGGCTCACCAAGGTGGTGGCTCAGCGGATGGTGTCTGCAGGGTCAATTGCCTCATGTATTTGGACGATTGGCTGGTGTCCGCCCCGTCTCAGGAGGAAGCGGTTCGCATGCTAAAACCGAGCTTTGGTGGTGGCGGGGGAGATGGGGTTCCTAGTCAACAAGGGAAAGTCCGTCCTTACCCCCTCTCCCCGCATTACTTGGCTGGGCATGCAATGGGACTCCGTTCAGCTGCGGTCCGCATCTGGGGGGAAAATGCGGCCAAGCTTCATCAAACGCCTCTTCCGGGCCTCGGTGTCCCGTTTTTTGTCAAGGAGGCTTGGGGAGTCCCTTCTCGGCTCGCTCAACTTCGCCGCAGAAGTCACTCCCCGGGGCCGTCTTCGTCTCCGTCGCCTTGTCCGGGTGGTGAACACAGCCGTTCCGGGGGCGACCCCGCGACTTGCTTCGGCCCGTCCTCCCCTGGCCCTCACACTACTAGACGAGTGTTTGGTGGAGGGCGGTTTCTCCGCGTGGACGGGGTGGCTGCCTCCGCCCCCTACGGTCTTCGTGATGTGGGATGCGTCGGACGTCGGGTGGGGCTAACCAATCCTCCGACGGCCGGCAGGGTTTCGGGGGGTGGTCCGGGGGGGAGCGCAGACTCCCATCAACGTCAAGGAGCTGCTGGTCCCTCTTCTCTTCCTCCGATCGAACCCGATCCAGATGGGACGGCTCTCTGCTTCGAGATGGACACCATGGTCGCGGTCCACTGTCTCGCCCGCCAAGGGACTTCCAGATCCGCCCTTCTGTTGTCCCTTTCGGAGCAGATCTTCGGCCTGGCGGCCCTTTTCCCAAACCTTCATCTGGGCTGCCAGGTTCTGCCGGGAGTGGAGAATGTGTGGGCCGACGCACTGTCTCGCTTCCAGGGCTCGTCGGTAGAGTGGCCAGCTTCACCCGGAGCGCTTTGCGGCTCTCTGTCGGGGGTGGGGCCCTCCGGAGGTGGGGCCTCTTTGCGTCCCACCGCTCTGCCCAACTACAGACCTTTTTGACGAGGGGGGACCGGACAGCTTTTCGGGAGGCCCGGACGCCCTCACGGAAGACTGGAACAGGTGGCGCCCATGTTTACCTGTTTCCGCCTCCCTGCACCAGCGTCCTCCTGAAGGTATGCAACAAACTGCGTTCCTACAGGGGCAAGGTGACCTTGGTGGCTCCTCTCTGGCCGGCGCAACCGTGGTTCTCCGAACTGAAGCCTGGTGTCCCTCCCCGGTTCCTCTAGGGGCCCTCGCTTTGTTGGGGGAGCTCCCCGGCCAGGCTTCTTTCCCCCCTTGAGCTACACGCCTGGAGTTTCTCCGTACCTCTCTCCGTCGGACGGTCTCGGGCGCGGTAGCGGAGGACAAGTTGGCGGCTCTTCGCCCGTCCTCTACGAGACAGTATCAGTCTCACTGGAAGGCCTTTCAGTCGTTCCTCAAACTCAAGGGCCTCCGTGACGTCTCTGAATCGGTCGTCCTGGATTTCCTCTCCTTTTCCCGGGCCCCCGACCGTGGGAGGTCCTCCGCTTCTCTCTTCACTCACCTTTCGGCCCTGGCTGACCCCCTCAAATACGGTTGGGGTTTGGTCCTGGACCGGGGTTCTGTGACCCTGTTGAAGAGGGGTTTGTTCCTCCAAAACCCCCCTCCCCGTCGTCCTGGTCCCTTCTGGTCCTGGAGAAGGTTCCCCCGTTCCTGCAGGGCGACCATTTGGGTCGGACGCTGCCGGACCTCGCCTCCTTCAAAGGCCTTGTTCCTGGTGGCCCTGGCTACGGGGTTTTTGGGCTTCTCAGCTGAGGGCGCTGACCCGTTTCCCCCGTGGGCGACCTTCTCGCGGACGGCTCCGCTGTCCTCCCTCTCCCTCTCGCCCAAGGAGCTGGGTAAGAACGAGCGGCAGGACCACCGTCTCCAACCGGTCGTCGTTCCGGCTTGGTCTGCTGGGGACGCCGCACACCCCTTGTGCCCGGTTTCGGCGCTCCGGTGTTACCTGGATGCTTCCGAGCCCTGGGCGTGCGACCTGCAGTTCCTGTTCCGCGATCCTGTCACTGGTCGTCCCCTCACCACCAGGGGGATTGCCGGCCGGCTCCGGGGCGTCATCGAGTCGGCGGATCCGGGTCCACTCCCGCTGCGCCCATGACGTCCGGGGTGTTGCTGCGTCTCTGGCCTTCCTCCGCACCCATTCCTTGGAGAGGGTACGGGAAGGGGGACAGTGGAGTACGGCCTCGTGCTTCGTGGCTCGTTACTGTCCCCACTCCGTCGTGGACTTCCCCTGTGTTGCCCTGGACTTCCCCCCGTCCGGAGGGGCTGGGGTTTGGTGGACGCCGGGCCTCCCATTTACGTCTCCGCTTGATTCGGGTGAGTATACTAGTGGTAAACGTTTTGGGTTTTGGTGCAGTTGCTCTTTTGCTCCCCGCGGGGGTCGGGGGCTTCTTGCCCCGTCTCAAGTGGCAGGTAGCTTAGTGCACTAGCTCTAAGGGGACCTAAAATGACGGCTTTGAAGTATGAAAGCCTATTTTTGGGTCCCTGACAGAGCTAGTGCCCCGGCCTCGGCCTCCCACCCTTCCTTCCCCGCCAAGTTTTCAGCCCCTCTCCCCGGGGATGATTTTTGGGATGGTTATGATGGCTCCGTTACGGCTGGGCGGACAGCCGGCCGCGGTCCCGATGGCACGGCGTTGCCAGACGTATGTTTCTTTTTCAGATTATCTAAGTGTAGCCTGGTAATGTATTACCAAAGTTGAGAATGGTTTGCCTGTATAACCCAGGTTTGCCCTGGGTAGCGATCTTTCCTATCCTATATCTTAGTGCACTGCTCTGTCAGGACCCAAAATAGGCTTTTCCATACTTTTCAAGCCGTCATTTCGGATTCAGTTTTTTCAATGTTTTTTTCAAAGACTTGGATATTTTTGTCTCTCTTGGGACTTGGGAATTTTTTTATTGGGAGGTCAGTCTTGGATTATCTGAAACTTTAGAGTGGCCACCTGCTTGGGGCGCGTGGCTCAGTTGGCACGCCGGACAGCAAGGAGGAGGGCGCTGCGGTGTTCTCCTCTGTCTGCATTGGTGAATATTTAATGAACGCAGGTAAATAAAACTTGGATTTCAGAATGTAGTGTGCTGATAAGGTAATTTATGTTATTGGTGTTTGTGTGTGGTATATTAGGAGTTTGTCGAGTTAAGGAATCGATTAAAAGAGGTGGTAGTGAAACGTGTGAACGAGAAGTGTTCTATGATCATTGGGAAAGAATTAGTAGGGAAAAACTATTGAGAAAAAGTAGTGGCATAGTGTTGTTTGCGCCTACATTCGATGGGTTTTATTCCTTGTGACTTGTTTCTTTCTGACATTTGAGTTCTTAGAAAATGATCGAGTGATTGATTGTCTCCATGTCGACAGTCCTGGTGGTGCTTGAGGTCTTTCTTTAATATAAATTTGGGTAAAATTATAGTTCCTTTCCCGCCTTTTAGTGTGTTTTTTCATCCAGACCTTCCCAGATTCCTTCAGTCCTCTAAAACGTAGTAATTATAACGTGGGGTAGAGGTTTAAATTAGAAGAAAAAATGGACTAACCTAACTGGTAAAATTCTAGTTCTTTTCTCGCCCTTAGGTCTCGCTAGGAGGTTATTGGTAAGCAGTGGCGTACCCAGAAAATTGAAAAGGGGGGCCACTATATATATATATATATATATTATATATATATATATATATATATATATATTATATCTATATATATATATATATATATATATATATATATATATATATCTATATATAATATAATATATATATATATAGATATATATATATATATATATATATAATATATTTATTATCATTATTTATTCTTTGCAAAAGGGTGGGGGCCCCATGGCCGCATACGCCCCCCCCCCCCCTCGGTAAACGCCACTGTTTAGAGAGTAAAACAGTTTTTTTTATTCTCAGCTGTCTTGAGAAAAAAAGGCCACTAATTAAGGCGGAAAGAGTCCTTAGAGTTATACCAAATTCCTGCGACCATAAAAGTAAAGTTGGCTAATAACATTAGTGTCGTGTTCGTCCACAGTGATTTCACTGAACTAAAAAACATACATTTTGACAGGTCCTAGTGAGGAACGCAGAAGCTGCTAACTATTAGACCTATTTCCACCAGTAATCGTCCCGAGCATTCAATTTTTTCATCATTCCTGTTTACTGCCGTCAACATATAGCATGATCGAGTATATCAACAATATGTTGTCACTTTTTGCATCCAGTCAGCCGTTTTTAAATAATCCGCAATCTAAATTTGTAAATTACCCGAGCTTCCAAAACGTTCCTGACAAGTACCAGACGACCGACGCACCATGACTCGGTGACGTCACGGAAGGCACGTCCCGCTCTCCCGGCAAGCCAGAAGCTTGTGAACACTGACAATAAACATAGTACTTTTTGGGTGCTTCTGATAGATTTTTTTGGGGGGATATGGCATATATTTTTTGCATACCCTTTATGGGTGCAGTAAGAAAGCTGTGCCTTTCCAGAGAGCTTAGCACACGTTTACGACCGATACGGCCACGATAAATGTGTGGAGAAGCTTTGTGCGCCGGGGGAGGGAAGGTTGTGTGATGCAGATTGTCGACCCTCCGTGAGGTCATCAGCAATATTCGCGCGGCGGCTGAAACGGAGCAGATTCTTTTCCCGCGCTTTTAAAAGTCATGTTTTTACGGAAATTAGGCGTGGAAATTAATTTAATTTTTGTGGATCAGGTGTTTTAAATGAACATTCAACATATACTTATGCAAAGAAACAATGGGTCTGGACGATTACTTTACGTATTACCGTATTTATCTTTTCTAGTTTGCTATTCGTCCTTAATCAGTAGTGTGGCTGAGACGAGTTCTTGCCGATAGCATCTTGCCTGTGTTACTAAGTGTGATAGTTAGGCAGCTCGCGTGCACTGTCCTACAGTACGCCCCCACACATCAATACCTAGGCATTTGGCTCGACTCAAGACTGTCGTTCACAACTCATGTCCGCTATGTTCGAGAACGTGTCAAAGCACGCACCAAGGCTCTTCTCTTCCTCTCTTGCGGCGACAACAGTGCGCCCTGCAACATACCCGCTTCTTACATAGCAGCCATTCGTTCCCTTATTGAATACTGTGCCCTCTGCCTTCCTGGCTGCTCGGATGCTCTCGCCATTCCTGAGAGGTGACTCTCAGAATGATGGCATGCGGCCGGCCATCCTGATGCTCTCGTTGGACACGCATCGTTATAATGCTCGCGGAATGCAGACTCCCCTCCATCAGACACCGCATCTACGCTAAGAGTCAGCACAGCTATGGCCAGGTCCCTCAAACCCTCCCCAACTCCTCCTCTTGCGGCCCTTCGCCACGGCTTCCAGCATCCTCCGAATACCCGCCCCGCTGGCGACTAGTTTCGCGCCATGGCTGTGCTGCACGAGCGCTTGGAGTGGCTGACATTGGTCCCATTGTGATCCGATCTGGCCGTCCAAGACATTTTTCGCCGCTTCCCTTTGGCCCCCAACCTTCCAGGTCATTTCTCCCCGTCTCGCACCATCATCCAAACCAACAACTAACTGCCCTTCTACGCGCAGGAGAGTCTAGCAAATTGCCCTCTTCTACTCACTCCACCCGTCCTACTTCACTGATGGCTCTGCTGGTGAAATGGCAGTCTGGTTCCGCTTTTGTCAGTGGTGCTCTCCATCGGTCATTTCGTCCTCCCTGACAATTCCTCTGCATTCCAAGCGGAACTTGTGGCGCTGCTATCTGGCCCTTCACCATGCTTGTGAGTCACACCTTCCTGAAAATTACCTTTCACTGACTCACTCTCTGCTCTTCACCTCCCTTAATGCTACCACCTTCAAGACAATGTCCACTCCTGTTCCACCCACCATCATCTCCTGACATTGTATCGCCTAAACTCAAATGTTTTTCCTTCATTGGGTGCCAAGCCATGGTCGGTGTATCTGGTAACGACGAGCATACGAGGCCCACGCAGAGCCCAGCACACTGCGCCAGATAGTTACCTTTCCCCTCCTCCCAGTTATGCCCAGATAAAGTTGTACTATCATCCCAGCAGCTCTTCAGGCCTCCCATATTCTTCTCTACGACGCTTGTGGAGCATGGCCTTGTTCTGCCACATGGTACATCACAACACCAGACAAGACGCCTCACCTCCACCTCTCCCGTCACCTCCACCTGTAGTGCGACGGCTAAATTCCGACTACGGCTCGGCGTCATTGCTCCCCCAAAAACTTGCGACGCCCCTGCCCGCCGCCCTGTCCTCACTGCTTCACGGTCCACAAGATCCACTTGAGCACTACCTGCTCCACTGCCCAGCCTCCCCCCACTTCGCCATCCTGATCCCTGCCGTCCCCAAGCGGATTATGTACGGGTTGCCGTTGTCGTTGCCTCCTCACCTTTACCTAACGCTCGATGCCCTTGTTTCCTTCCTCCTACCCTCCCCCCTCCCCCATCGTTAACATTTATAATACCGAACACATCTGACGGCTTTCCACTTAGCCCATGCTTTTCTCTTAAGGAAAGCAATGGAATTTTTTTTTTTTTTTAAAGAGCCAATGTATGTGTCCTGGTAAACCTCACTAGTCAATGTCCTGCAATACCTTCACAACCACCACCTTTTAGTTTAAGTTGCAAGAATGAAAGTTGATGAAGAATGTTGATGTTATTTGCAGTTGTCATTTGCAGGTATCAAGAGCTGGCAAGACATTGGGTAATATCCATAGATGGCAAAATTGAAGGGATAAATTTCCATGGAAAAAAGTCATGGTGAGAAGGAAACTTGAAGGACCATTGAATAGAAGGTTTGTGCTTATCAATACCAGGCTGCAACTAATCTCATATAAATGTCTTGAGTTATGGAATCCTTCCCATTTGAACTTGATGTTCCCCCAATACCATTCCCTTTCTATGCTTTACCCTCCTCACCCCTCCATCCCTCTTCAACATATCTCTGCACAAGCCACTTGCGTGCCTGTTTACACTGATGGCTCCAAGTTCATCCAAGGATCTGCAGGGGATTTGCTGTCCTCTTCCCGTCTCATTACTTCCAGGTTCATTTACCATCCGTGTTCAGTGACTTCACGACTGTTATTCGCTATTCTTTTTACTTAAAACGCTTACTTTCTTTTATCACACATCTTTTGTCATTTTCACACCATTAATTCTTTGTCCCTCCTATAATTTTCATATGTCCATCCTTTTGGTTGGCGAAATGCAAGACTGATTCTGTCTTTCCATAAGCAAAAAATATATTTCTTTCTGCTTGGTTTCAAGCCATGTAGGGCAATGAACGCATAGATTCTATGGTCCGCATTGCTTTTTTATTTGTCCACGTTTTAAGTTTCTCTAAGCTTCTGATTAATCTCTGCCCTTTCATACCAACCTTCTTCACTGCTGGCACCCCGCTGTGGGGAGTCACCTTGTCGTGGTGGCGGGGCTTGAAGCGTGGTCGACGGTGCCACCTACTCTGGCGGCCTGCCTGCCATTGTTGTCGGTGTCCGTGCCTCGTGGACCAACGCGTTTCCCNTAGAAAGGTTTGTTAAATTAGGTGAAGGAAGGAAATGAGAAATGAGGAATTGTGGTAGAAATGTGGAATTGTGGTAGAAATGTGGAATTGTGGTAGAAATGAGGAATTGTGGTAGAAATGTGGAATTGTGGTAGAAATGTGGAATTGTGGTAGAAATGTGGAATTGTGGTAGAAATGGTAGAAATGAGGAATTGTGGTAGAAATGTAGAAATGAGGAATTGTGGTAGAAATGTGGAATTGTGGTAGAAATGTAGAAATGAGGAATTGTGGTAGAAATGTAGAAATGAGGAATTGTGGTAGAGGTGTGGAATTGTGGTAGAAATGTAGAAATGAGGAATTGTGGTAGAGGTGTGGAATTGTGGTACAAATGTAGAAATGAGGAATTGTGGTAGAGGTGTGGAATTGTGGTACAAATGTAGAAATGAGGAATTGTGGTAGAGGTGTGGAATTGTGGTAGAAATGTAGAATTGTGGTAAAAGTGTGGGATTGATGTGGTGGATTAGTGAAGAGATTATAGTTTGGATTTGTAACTTTTTAAGGTGCGTCAAAAATTATCTCACCAGAAGGATATGACAATGCAGATCTTAACCCCTTGAGACCCAGATCTTTCCATTAATGTATAGAATCGTCTGTTAGCCATAAAGTTACCGAAAAGTAACTAAATATACCAAATTAGTTAGTGGATAGGGGTACTAAACAGGTCATATTTCTAAAACATTGCTTATATTCACTAAAAATTGTCTAATGGTACCCAAATTACAACGGAAATTACGCTCTGGGCCTCAAGGGGTTAATGACTCATGTATGTATGTATGTAACAGGAGTATGTGTATGTAGTGTTATCACATGACTCATTTATGTATAATTATTCACGCCACATGGTTTTTTTTTTTTCATGTAGCAATGTATGAGGATGTATTGTATGATGTATGTTTTTTCCCTCAGTTTATAAGACTTTGACTTGGTTTGTGATACAGTAGGCCTACTCTCCGTTTAATTACTTTATCGCTTAAATATTATATTCGATTAATTTCATATTTTTAGTCGTATATTAATGTGAAGCCAAGACTGAAATAAATGCTCATTACTTATGGTGATTTAGTACATGCGTGTGTGTGTGTGTGTGTGCGTGCTTATTTGTATATATACAGGATTGAGTCAAGCTTGCTATGTGCCATCTATTAATGCCATCTTGTAATACCTTTATTTGAATGAACCCATCTTTAAGTCAATGGTTCGTATCTATAATATATTACAAAACTTTACACTTCACTCAGCAGAATGACGCCATTGCTTCCCTACCTCATTGTATGTACGAATAAGAGTCCACAAAGCACTAAACATCTCTCAAACATGATAGGAACACAAAGGTAATTACTTGGTGAGATTATAACCAATAGATTCGAATCACTGCTTCACGTATTGGAACATTGTCGAGACTTTCACGAGTCTTGGGGTCAGGGATGCCACTCCTTGGGATTTTGGGGGGGATTTTTCAAGTATTTCTCCAGTAGTTTATCTCAAGGTAAGCATGTGTACCGTATTTAGGATTCAGTTTCAATGTTTTTTTAAAGACCTTGGGATATTTTTGTCTATCTTGGGATTTTTTGGGGAGCAGTCTTGGGATTTCTGAAAATTTAGAGTGGCAACCCTGCTTGGGGGCCTGGGGCGCCGGGGCTCAGTGGCACGCCGGACAGCAAGGAGGAGGGTGCTGCGGTGTGCTCCTCTGTCTGCATTGCTGAATATTTATGAAAGCAGGTAAATAAAACGTGATTTCAGAATGTAGGTGTGGTGATAAGGTAAATTTATGTTATTGGTGTTTGTGTGTGGTAATATTAGGATGTTGTCGAGTTAGGAAAGAGTAAAAGAGGTGGTAGTGAACGAGGGAAGTGTTCTATGAACACTGGAAAGAAAGTAGCAAGGGAAAAACTATTGAGAAAAAGTATGGTTGGAATAGTGTTGTTGCCTTACTTTCGATGGGGTTTTATTCCTTGTGACTTGTTTCTTTCTGACATTTGAGTTCTATAAGAAATGATCGAGTGATTGATTGTCTCCATGTCAACAGTCCTGGTGGTGCTTGGGGTATTTCTTAATATAAAATTCTGGGTAAAATTTTAGTCCTTTCCCGCCCTTATTAGTGGTGTTTTTTCATCCAGACCTTCACAGATTCCTTCAGATACCTCTAAAACGTAATTATAAAATGGGGGAGAGGTTAAATATAGAAGAAAAAATGACTAACCTAACCTGGTAAAATTCTAGTTCTTTCTCGCCCTTAGGTCTCGCTAGGAGGTTATTGGTAAGCAGTGGCGTACCCAGAAAATTGAAAAGGGGGGCCAATATATATATATATATATATATATATATATATATATATATATATATATATATATATATATATATATATATATATATATATATATATATATATATATATATATATATATATATAATAAATATATTTATTTATCGTTATTTATTCTTTGCAAAAGGGGGGGCCCATGGCCGCATCCCCCCCCCCCTCGGTACGCCACTGTTTAGAGAGAAAAACAGTTTTTTTATTCTCACTGTCTGGAGAAAAAAAGGCCACTAATTAAGGGCGGGAAAGGAGTCTTAGAGTTATACCAAATTCTGCACCCTAAAAGTAAAGTTGGCTAATACGTTAGTGTCGTGTTCGTCAAACAAGTGATTCAATGGAACTAAAAAACATACATTTTGACAAGGTCTAGTGAGGACGCAGAGAGCTGCCTAACTATTTATACCTATTTCCACCAGTAATCGTCCAGAGCATTCATTTTTTCATCATTCCTGATTTAATGCAGTCAACATATAGCCATTATCGAGTATATCAACAATATGTTGTCACTTTTTGCATCCAGTCAGCCGTTTTTAAATAATCCGCAATCAAAATCTGTAAATTACCCGAGCTTCCAAAACGCTCCTGACAACTACCAGACGACGCATCATGACTCGGTGACGTCACGGAAGGCACGTCCCGCTCCCCCGGCAAGCCAGAAGCTTGTGAACACTGACAATAAACATAGTACTTGAAGAATTTTGGGTGCTTCTGATATTTTTTGCATACCCTTTATGGGTGCAGCAAGAAAGCTGTGCCTTTCCAGAGAGCTTAGCACACGTTTACGACCGATACGGCCACGATAAATGTGTGGAGAAGCTTTGTGCGCCGGGGGAGGGCAGGTTGTGTGATGCAGATTGTCAACCCTCCGTGAGGTCATCAGCAATATTCGCGCGGCGGCTGAAACGGAGCAGATTTTTTTCTCGCGCTTTTAAAAGTCATGTTTTTACGGAAATTAGGCGTGGAAATTAATTATTTTTTGTGGATCAGGTGTTTTAAATGAACATTCAACATATACTAATGCAAAGAAACAATGGGTCTGGACGATTACTTTACGTATTACCGTATTTATCTTTTCTAGTTTGCTATTCGTCCTTAATCAGTAGTGTGGCTGAGACGAGTTCTTGCCGATAGCAGCTTGCCTGTGTTACTAAAGTGTGATTAGTTTGCAGCTCGCGTGCACTGTCCTACAGTAATCGCCCCCACACATCAATACCTAGGCATTTGGCTCGACTCGAGACTGTCATTCACAACTCATGTCCGCTATGTTCGAGAACGTGTCAAAGCACGCACCAAGGCTCTTCTCTTCCTCTCTCGCGGCGACAACAGTGCGCCCTGCAACATACCCGCTTCTTACATAGCAGCCATTCGTTCCCTTATTGAATACTGTGCCCTCTGCCTTCCTAGCTGCTCGGATGCTCTCGCTCAGTCCCTAGAGGTGGCTCAGAATGATGCAATGCGGGCCATCCTGAATGCTCCTCGTTGGACACGCATCGTTATAATGCTCGTGGAATGCAGACTCCCCTCCCATCGACACGCATCTACGCTAGAGCAGCACTAAGCTATGGCCGGTACCTCAAGACCCCCTCAACTCCCCTCTTGCGGCCACCTTCCCACGGCTTCCAGCATCCTCCGAATACCCGCCCCGATGGTGCCTGGGTCCCACGCCAGGCTGGTGCTGCACGAGCGCTTGGAGTGGCTTTGACTTGGTCCGTTTTGATCCGTATCTGGCCGTCCAAGACATTTTTCGCCCTTCCTTGGGCCCTCCCCAAGACCTTCCAGGTCATTCTCCACGTACTTTGACACATCAACCAAAACAATAACCTTGCCCTTCTACGCCAGAGAGTCTAGCCACGATTGCCCCTCTTTCTACTCCCCAGCCCCCGTCTCTACTTCACTGATGGCTCTGCTGGTGAAATGGCAAGTCTTGGTTCCGCCTTGTCCAGCGGTGCTCTCCAGCGGTCACTTCGTCACCCTGACAATTCCTCTGCATTCCAAGGCGGAACTTGTGGCGCTGCTATCTCCCTTCACAGGCTTGTGAAGTCACCCGTTCCTGAATTCCCCTTTGCACTGACTCACCTCTGCTCTTCACTCCCTTATGCTACCACCTTCAAAGACAATGTCCAATTCCTGTCTTTCCACCCACTCATCTCCTGACATTTGTATCGCCTAAACTCAAATGGTTTTCCTTCATTGGTGCCAAGACATGTCGGTGGTTCTGGTACGAAACGAGCAGACGAGGCAGCACGCAGTCGCCAGCACAGCGCCAGAAGTTACCGCTTCCCCTCCTCCCAGTTATGCCAGATAAGTTTACTTATCATCCGAGCAGCTCTTCAGGCCTCCCATAATCGGCTCACGGACGCTGTGTAGCTGGCTCCTTGTTTCTGCACATGTACATCCACAACCACCAGACAAAACGCCTCACCTCACCTCTCCGGTTCACTCCCCTGTAGTGCGACGGCCTGATCCGACTGACGGCTCGGCTTCCATTGCTCCACCCAAAAATTGGTTGACGCCCCTGCCCCTGTCCTGTCCTCACTGCTTCGCGGGAGTCCACAAGATCCCCTTGAGCACTACCCGCTCCACTGCCCAGCATCCCACTCACTTCGCCATCTGATCCTGCCTCCCCAAGCCGGATTATATACGGGCTTGCACGTGTCTTTTGGCTCTTCTCATCTTGCACCTACGCTCGCTGGCCCTTTTTCCTCCTACCCCCCCTCACCCACCCCACCGTAACATTTCTAAATACCGAACACGCTGACGGCTTTCCACTTAGCCCAATGCTTTTTCTCTATGGAAAGTTGGATTTTTTTTCTTTTTTTAAAGAGCCAATTTAGTGTCCTTGGTAAACTCTCACTATTCAATGTCCTGCAATACCTTCACAACCCCACCTTTGAGTTTAAGTTTGCAGAATGAAAGTTGATTAATAATGTTTGATGTTTATTTGCAGTTGTCATTTGCAGGTATCAGAGCTTGCAACTAGTTGGTAAAGCCATAGATGGCAACATTGAAGGATAAATTTCCATGGAAAAAGTCAGGTGAGAATGCTTTAAGGACCATTGAAGATAAAGGTTTTGGCTTATCATACAGGCTGCAACTTAATCTCATATAAATGTCTTGAGTTAGGAATCCTTCCATTTGAACTTGATGTTCCCCAATACCTTCCTTTCTATGCTTTACCCTCCTCACACCCACATCCCTCTTCACATATCTCTGCACAAGCCCACTTGCGTGCCTGTTTACACTGATGGCTCCAAGTCCCATCCAAGGATCTGCAGGGGATTTGCTGTCCTCTTCCCCGTCTCATTCTTCCAGGTTCATTTACCATCCGTGTTCAGTGACTTCACGACTGTTATTCGCTATTCTTTTTTACTTAACAACTCTTACTTTCTTCTTTGTATCACACATCTTTTGTCATTTTCACACCATTTATTCTTTGTCCCTCCCTATAATTTGCATATGTCCATCTTTTGGTTGCGAAATGCAAGACTGATTCTGTCTTCCATAAGCAAGAAATATATTTCTTTCTGCTTGTTTCAAGCCATGTATGTATTCCTGGCAATGACGCATATATTCATGGTCCGCATTGCTTTTTTATTTGTCACGTTTTAAGTTTCTCCAAGCTTCTGCTCTCCTGCCCCAGACACGTCCACCTGGCCACACCATAAAGCAAGCCTGGTCAACTCCTGCTTCATTCCACGCCCTCTTCACAGCATGATAGTCTTAATCCCCAATTCTTCTCCCTTGATAAATATTATCTGCTTTCTCAAACGATCATGTCCTTCCCGTTTGATATGATTTACCTGGTGCTAATCTTTAACCTTGCCTACTTAATTGTCGCTTCATATGCGCCGCAGTATTACCAAATCCCGCCCTCATATCATAGCGCTATGGTGACCAAACAGCTGTCCGGATGCTTCTGTCCCTCATTCACTTACTTAAAAGCTTCTTGCACTTGATCAATGCAAGTAATTTTGGCAATTAAATTCTTAACTTACCCAAACGCTGGATAATAATATTTCTTGATGATCATTCCTGGTTTTTGACTTCATCAGTTTACATTATCAGCAAAGACTTTATACTCACCGATTCTTCCAAGAACATATGTCATTATATTAATAAGAATTAAATAAAGAAAGATAAGATTTTGATCCTATCTAGACACTTTGCAAGTACGCACTACAAGGTTATTGACTATACAAGCGCCGCCACGTCCAGCACGAAACTAGCGGACTCGAACCGCTGACTGGCGAATGCGCAGGGACTCTGCACATTGTAAAAAACAAGCGTCACGTCTCTACACCTTGCCACCCCTGACGGCTAATAAACGAATTAGAGAACCTTATAAATTCTATACTTAAATGGTATAATGAATGGATAAACTATGTTGCATACAGAAAACAGAACATTAGAATGTAAAAAGGAAGCTCTCAATTAGTAGCATACCCGGATATGGAAAAGTTTATACTTCAGCACAACCTAAGAAGTCTAAGGAGCCTCTTCACCAGAATGCTGCACTAGATGATGTTGTCACAGCGATGGTTGGGAGAGCTCGAACATACTTCCCATACACTGTCGTCACCTGTTCAGTACGCAAACTACTGCCCACGATGAACAGGCTCTCGAGGGGAAGTTGAGGAGCGGAGGTAATACAGCACGAGAGGGCCTATCGTGGGTCGCCGCACATCACGATCCTGTAATAGGCAAAGCTGTCCAAAAGTTCTTAAGCTCTTCTGCATTTTGCAAATTTAATAAGTTCTTTTATTCACACAATGAAGTAAAGTACTGCCTTAATAGTAATTTGTAATATTTTGCTCCTACAAAGTAAGAGGTCCTAAGCCTTTGATTTAATCGTTTGAAGGGCATTACCAACTTACGCATAGATATATGAGAAGAGATACAGGGCCTTAAATTGTCAATAGTATAGTTTCCTGGAAGGCTCTTGTTGTGTTTCATGTAAATGTGATAGTGTTACATATATATCTTCTTAAAGTCTGCTTTGTATGTCCTTTTTGCAGAAGCCGTTTGTTTATCAGTAACTGCATCGATCGTTAGTGTATTTCTTGATTGAATTGGTTTTTGCATGAACTTCTAATTTGATGCAACCCATGCAACATGGGGTTGCCGTGAGGTTTTCCACCAACCTGTTAGCAATTTTTCTTCATTGGTTGCATCAAAGTACACTGTAAATGTTTTCGACGAAAATCAATTTAAGCTAGAAATTGGATTGCCATTTTCATAAAAAACTACAATCGTTGTAGATAATTCAACACTTAAAGTCCTACAGTGTCCTCTGGCCTAACCTTCCCACTACGCATCGACGAGCTGTGCCCTTCCTGGACAGCCGGCTAAGACAAGATAAAGAAACAGTCAAACAACTGATTGAATTGCACGCTGCCATTCCTGGCACTGTGAGAGATGGCACGGTGTATGTGTGGTCCCAGGCTCCGCACCAGAAACCTAGAACGTTTTCACCTTCTGAATTTTCAAGGTCCGAATTGCAGGTTCTTAGGTAGCAGAGACCAAGCATGCAACCGCTTGAACATGGTATATGTAATGCCGGAGTGTATGCTAAGGAGATCGACACATCCTCGTTAGTATTCGTTGGAGGATCCTCCGAACTGCAGGTTTACCGAGTGCTGAGTTCTTTGGAACAAGAGTGTCACAGACTTGTGTGTTTTTGCTACTCTTAGCTTCATTTCAAGTTCAGAAAATGCTCAAGAGGTACCATACTGTGTTTTCATCTTGAGAAGCTGAAGGACTTGACACGTGTCCCCCCACAGTACACGGGGGGCAGTCTCAAATCGGTTGTGATGTGCTCGGTGGCCCGCGGGGAATCCTGTAGAACTGTGGGATACCTTCAAACGTGAAACTCTCCAGGCTGCCAGGAGTGTAATGGGGAGCGCCGAGGTCAAGGCGTGGTTTTGTCCTCAACGGAGACGCTGGAGAATATCGAGAGAGTAGGCTGCCAGGCTTGCTGGGAACTGGGACCCAATACAAGCTCTGTTAAGCAGACTAGAACCCTCCTGGAAGAGACAAATGATAGGTATGTCGGAGTCTCGCTGAGGATGTCGAGGGCCTTTGGACGCTAATGACCTCCTACCGAGCCCTAGAAGAAGCTACCGTTCCAAGTCTCCTCTTCGGGCGGTGCTATCTGAGCATCAGATGGGCGCCTCGTGTTCGGACATGGAATGGCAGATTGCTCTTTGGGCTGAGTACGTTTGGGGCAGTTGTTCACGGTGGACCCTCAATTGGAGAGAATTGTAAAGGGGAAGTGCCAGACAATTGGTAATACTGTAAGTGTCTTTCGCAGAATCATGGGTATGCTGGGATGATTGGCGTGACAAATCAGCGATTGCACGTGAGACTGAATAGATCCGATTACCTGCATAGTCCATCGCGCCAACTTCGGCTATATGGGCATGAGTGCTGCTGACCCTGAACCGAACCCCATCGGTTGTATCGGCAAGAGATAATCCTGGCGTGGGAGGAACCAAGGTGGCGACATACAAGGCTCGTGACTGGGGCCAAAAAAATTGGATGCATTTGCCTGTCGAAGTTGCTTGGTTATGGGAAGGCAGCCTGCATGGGGACCTCGCGCGTGGTGACCCCTGGGAAGTGGCGTCGCTAGTATGGCTAGGCACAAGCCCCCCCTCGTTTTCCCCCAATGAGTGATTGCAATTCCTGGCCCGCTGCTGAATGCATGACGAGTGCCCTCAGAGATACAAAGACGACCATTGGTGCTTCATACATAGAACCTTTACTCATTGCAAGCTTTGTGGCAAGCAAGTTCATCAAGAAATACAACGATCGTGCAGGTACTGATAAACAACGGCTTCTTCTTAAAAAGGACATCAACAGCAGATTTAGATTAGGGCAGAATACACAACAATAGGAAAGAAACGTCATGGTTAAACAGAGCTTTTTTTCCATAATCATTTCAGCAAGAAAGGATAAGATCAGAATAAAGATAAATACATGAAAGTACAATCTCGTAATCCATCTGCACAAAAGGTCCAATATTACAGATGAACTACACTATAAACTCATGAATCTGCCACAATGCCGACATGACAGAGTTACATCGAGATTTGGCATGGCATTGCAAAAGATTTGCGATGGCCTTGCAAAAAGATTTGCATGGCATGCAAAGAATTTGACATGGCATTGCTAAAAGATTTGGCATGGCATTGCAAAAGATTTGGCATGGCATTGCAAAGATTTGGATGGCATTGCAAAGATTTGGCATGGCAATGCAAAAGATTTTGGCATGGCATTGCACCAAGATTTGGCATGGGCAAATTGCAAAAGATTTGGCATGGCATTGCAAAAGATTTGGCATGGCATTTGCACAAGATTTGGCATGGCATTGCAAAAGATTTGGCATTGCATTGCAAAAGATTTGGCATGGTATTGCACAAGATTGTGGCATGGCATTGCAAAAGATTTGGCATGGCATTGCAAAAAAGATTTGGCATGGCATTGCAAAAGATTTGGCATTGCATTGCAAAAGATTTGGCATGGCCTTGCGAAAAGATTTTGGCATGGTATTGCAAGATTTGGCATGGCGATTGCAAAGATTTGGCTGGCATTGCAAAGATTTGGCATGGTATTGCAAAAGATTTGCATGGCATGCAAAAGGGAAAGTGGATTGACAACAATGACTATCAGTGCCGGCACTGCGGAACACTTTACCTTGTGCTTCACTCCCGTTAGGGCTTGGTACATGGCTTGTCTTCATCTGGGTGTCAATGAATCCCCCCTCCTCCCCCTCCCAGTCCTCCGGCACCTCGCCCCAGCGTGTACGACACCTGCAGCTGGCTGTCTTCAGCTGCCCAGAAAAGAGCTTGTATGATTTTGCTCACCAGGGGTTTATTAGTTGTCACGCAATTTTTCACGATTCAAAGTCATGGATGGGTAGTTGTGTACTTTCTACTGTCAGTTTAATATAACATCCACACCTTTATACTTGTTTCAGTTCTCTCCCTGTAAAGAATTTCATCATAGTTTTCAGAGAGTAGAGCATTTGATCCTTGTGTTGTCATGCGGATCCTTGAGGATGGAAGCGGATAGCTGCAGGGCCCGGTGTGATGCCGCCCCTGCTGCCAGCAGAGTCAGCTCTCCAGCTGGCTTGGCAAGGTACTACTCAAGCCTCCACGAAGGAACCCTGGAACTCCAATGCTATCAACTGGAAGATTTATTTTTCTAAAAGATAAAAAAAGTTTTCCATAACTTTTTATACTGCAACTCCCTAAACAAAAAAGCATAGTAATAAACTAACCTGTACTAATACACAAACTTTTTATATCAAGGGAATTTATTGTGGTACATCCTCCGATATAGTAACACAAACTATATATAACACTGATGGTACAGTAATGCATGGCATGTCCTTACACACAAAAATAACCGACCTTAGAATAAGGCATCATGCCACAGGATCAATGAAAGGCGAGCATCCCACCCAGTCATTTTCTTGGCAAGGTCCTATGAAAGAGGGTTTTGCAAGTGGTTTACTCTAAACTATTTGAATTGAATATATAAATTTTTTCTGTACTAATGAATTTATAAACAAACTCAAAAGAGTACGAAATGAGCATAATCATTGATGCTAGGTAGAACAGCTGTTTAAGTAATAACTATTCTTTGTATGTGTGTGCCCTTTAAATATTTCAATCAATCGATAATCTTTTTAAAGACCTAAACTGGCACTTTTGATCTCTTTCTCTCTGCTGCCCACCTGGCTTCAGCGCCTTTAAAGTGTTTAGACTGATGCCCTGGTTCTCAAATCTCGCACCAGCTCATGACGCCAAAGTTCATCGGACGGACCCAGGAGAAAAGTCCCGAAGATGCTCCTTCCTTTCGCGTGGCCTTGGCCGCAAAAATCCACCACTTCTCATTCCTCTAACAAGCTCTGCCTTAATAAGTTACTTGAGTTTAAACATTCAGCTTTGGAATTGCTCATAGCTTGTTTATATTACAATCTATTCTCAGAGTCTTTTAAAATCACATGTGGAACTTTATCGCCTAGCAGCCCTAATGTATAACCTCTAACTTCTCTACTCATCTGCTAATTTATACACTAGCCTGTAATAAAATTGAGAAAGTCTGTCAATTATTAATCTGCAAGTGTTCCAAAATGACCTAAGATTTTTAGCACGCGTGCTGCATCTGTATGACAAATGTCGTGTGTCAAAATCTGACTGTATACATAAAAGTTTTGTTATCTTTCAACTTCTTTTTTCAAATAAAAGGAAACTTTACGAAAAATGTGTGTGTCATTTAGTCCTTCCTAAAGTAAAGTTGCACCATGGGGTGAACAAAGCTGGAAAATTGTAAAATCCTAAGCTGATATTTTACTAGATGTCATGTTACAAAAAAGTTGTTAAAAAAATTGAAAACTGCTTTCCTCTACACCACCCTGCTCCTCTACACCACCCTGCTCCTCTACACCACCCTGCTCCTCTACACCCTGCTCCTCTACACCCTGCTCTTCTACTCCTGCTCCTCTACACCACCCTGCTCCTCTACCACCCTGCTCCTCTACACCACCCTGCTCCTCTACACCACCCTGCTCCTCTACACCACCCTGCTCCTCTACACCCTGCTCCTCTACACCCTGCTCCTCTACACCCTGCTCCTCTACACCACCCTGCTCCTCTACACCCTGCTCCTCTACACCCTGCTCCTCTACACCCTGCTCCTCTACACCACCCTGCTCCTCTACACCCTGCTCCTCTACACACTGCTCTCTAACACCACCCTGCTCCTACACCCTGGCTCCTCTACACCCTGCTTCCTCTACACACTGCTCCTCTACACCACCTGCTCCTCTACACACCCTGCTCCTCTACAACCCTGCTCCTCGACATACTACAACCCTGCTCCTCTACCCACCCTGCGTCCTCTACAAACTGCTTCCTCTACACCCTGCTCCTCTACACCCTGCTCCTCTACACCCTGCTCCTCTACACCACCCTGCTCCTCTACACCCTGCTCCTCTACACCCTGCTCCTCTACACCCTGCTCCTCTACACCCTGCTCCTCTACACCCTGCTCCTCTACACCCTGCTCCTCTACACCACCCTGCTCCTCTACACCCTGCTCCTCTACACCTGCTCCCTACCCCTGCCCTCTACAACAACCCTGCTCCTCCTACACCCTGCTCCTCTACACCCTGCGCCCTCTACAACCTGCTCCCTCCACCACGCCTGCCCCTCTACAAACCCTGCTCCTCTACACCCTGCTCCTCTACACCACCCTGCTCCTCTACACCCTGCTCCTCTACACCACCCTGCTCCTCTACACCCTGCTCCTCTACACCACCCTGCTCCTCTACACCACCCTGCTCCTCTACACCCTGCTCCTCTACACCACCCTGCTCCTCTACACCCTGCTCCTCTACACCCTGCTCCTCTACACCACCCTGCTCCTCTACACCCGCTTCCTCTACACCACCTGCTCCTCTACATAACACCCTGCTCCTCTACACCACCCTGCTCCTCTACAAACCCTGCTCCTCCTCTACACCACCCCTCCTCTACACCTGCTCCTCTACACCACCCTGCTCCTCTACACCACCCTGCTCCTCTACACCCTGCTCCTCTACACCACCCTGCTCCTCTACAACCCTGCTCCTCTACACCCTGCCGTTTGTTCCCGCCCCCCCCCTCTACACCTGCTCACTCTTACACTAAACCCTGCTGCTCCTCTACACCACCCTGCTCCTCTACAACCTGCTCCTCCTACACCCTTCTCCTCTACAACGAACACTACACACTCCTCTACAAAACAAAAAGACTACATCTACAAAACCCATACAAACCTACAAACAACACAAATACACAAACAACAAACATACAAAAACCAAAACAACAAAAAACAAAGACACAAAACAAACTACAACAACAAACCAACACAAACCTCTACACAAACACAACACATACAACAACAACACAACACAAAACTACAAAAAACGAACTACAACAAAACAACACAAAAAAGACACTAAACATACACTCCACATACAACACAAAAAAAACAAAAAAAAGTAAAAAACAACACAACAAAAACAACAAACACTATACTAAACACACAACAAAAACAACAAACAAAAACAATACAACAAACACAAAACAAGAAAAAACACAAACAACACAACAAAAAACATCAGATATACACTCTAACAGCAACAAAAAAAAAACAAGACAACAATAAAAACAACAAAACACAAACAAAACAACAAACCACATACAACCAAAAACAAAAACAAAACAACAACAAACAAAAAAACACTACACACACAACACAAACACAAATCTACACAACAAACAAACAACAATACCAAACAACAAAAAAATCTACAAGAACAACACAAAAAAAACACAAAAAACAAACAATACAACAACAAAAGAAAAACAAAAACAAAACTACATACAACAACATAACAAAAAGATACAACCACCTCTACAAAAACATACAACATACAAAACAAAACACAACAAACAACAACAGTGAAACAACAAACAACAACAAAAAAACAACACAACAACAAAACAAAACAAAACAAAAAACACAACACAACACAAACAAACAACACAAAAAAGCAAAATTCAAAACAAACACCCTACAACACACAATACAATACATGACAAACAACACAAACAATACAAAACAAACAAAACAACACAACAAAAACAAATGCACAACTACAACAAAAACAACACAACAACAACCCTACAACAACACAAACAGACACAAAACAAAAACAAAAAAGAAACAAAACAACAAAAACACAACACTCTACCCCCTGCCCTCTACACCCTGCTCCTTACCCCACCCGTCCTCTCCCCCTGTCCTCTACACCCCGCTCCTCACACCCCCGTCCTCTACCCCCTGCCCTCTACCCCCCCTGTCCTCTACACCCTGTCTTACACCCCCTGCTCCTCTAAACCCCCCTGCTCCTCTAACCCTGTCCTCAACCACCCTGCTCCTCACACCCTGTCTCTACACCCTGTTCTACACCCACCCTGTCCCTACACCCTGCTCCTCACACCACCCTGCCCTCTACACCCTCTCCTTACCCACCCTGCTCCTTACACCCTGCCCCTCTACACCCCCTGCCCCTACACCCTGCTCCTCAAAACCCTTCTCCTCTCACCGCTCCTTACACCCTGCCCTTACACCACCTGCTCTTTACACCCGCTCCCTACACCCGGCTCCTCTACCCCCTGCCCCTCTAACCCTGCTCCTCTCCCCCCCTGCCCCTCTACACCCGCTCCTTACACCACCCTGCCCCTTACCCCCTGCCCCTCTACACCCCCCTGCCCTCTACCCCCTGCTCCTCTACACCTGTCCTCTACACCCTGCCCCTCTAACTACCTCCCTCCCTCACCACCCTCTCCTCTACACCCTCTCCTCTACACCCGCCCCTTTAACCCCCTGTCCTCTACACCCCCCGCTCCTCACACCGCTCCTTACACCCTGCTCCTTACACCCTGCCCCTCTACCCCCTGCTCCCTACCCTGCTCTCTACACCCTGTTTTCCTCTACACCACCCTGCCCCTCACCCCCTGCTCCTCTAACCCTGCTCCTCTACCCACCTGCTCCTTAACCCTCCCCTTACACCCTGCCCCTCTCCCCCTGCCCTCTACACCCGCTCCTCTACACCACCCTGCCCTTACACCCCCTGCTCCTCTAAAACCCCCCCATGTCCTCTACCCCTGCTCCTCTACACCCTTTCTCCCCCTGCCCCTTCCCACCCTGTCCTTACACTTGTCCTCTACACCCTGCTCCTTAAACTGGAAAATTTCTGCTGAAGAGAAGGAATGCGATTGCTTGATATGGTGAACAAAGAAATTTTTAAATCAGGGGTCCGTGACCCTAAAAGGGATAATAGTATCCTGATTTAGTTTTTACTACCGACATTGATCTGATTTATTCTGCGATATAGGTGAACAATTTTGGGAAAAAGTGATCACAGGAAAACAATCGGGATAAATTGCAAAGTGACATCAAAAAAATCGGTATTAGTCCCAAATTAAATAAAACAGATTTTTACGAAGATCAGCAGGGGCTAAGCGAAGTTAAATGGATGGGGCCCACTAAATGGAATAACGCCGAAAAAAAGTGTAATGATTCCTAAAAAACTCCATCGGGGGTGGATAAAAAAAGTTCCCCTGGGAAAAAACGTTTGAATAACATAAAAAAGACCCAGTTGGGAAAAAAATAAAAATTGGGAAAGGGGGCCAAAACAAATCAAAAGGGCAAGAAAAGGGGCCGAAAAACGGGTTAAAAAAAAAAAAAAGTTTAAAAACCCAAACCGGGAAAAAAAAACCCAAATTTGGCCAAAAAAAAAACGGGGATTTTTTTAAGAAATTTTCCAATTTGGGCGTCCCAACCCGCCGCTTTTCAAAAAGGGGACTTTTTAATTAAAAAATTTTTTAAATTAAAAAAAA
>JACEEZ010017192.1:42273-67968 GCA_016584305.1 Chionoecetes opilio
TTAGTTATTTACAATAGTACTAATGGCGTTCCCGAGGAAAAACAAACAGAAAAGTTTCAGCCTTGATGATACCCCTAGAAATTGTTCCAGCTGTGAGATGATGATTAGGAACCAATATTTGAGCTTGGTACAACTCTAAAGCACATTTTCTCTTGAAACTATCTTGATGACTAGTTCCCAGGAAAACTAGTATTTCAAAAGATAACATTAACTATGAATGAAGGTGACAAAAATAAACAAAGCCAATGTGCTTTGAATATATAATGTAAGACTATTTGAAGAGTGAGAGAGAAGGAGAGATTTCTACCCTGATGTGGATGAGAATGACCTGAAAATGATAAGACTAAATAGACAAACTGTTATTATGGGTTATTGAAACAATACGGTACATGATAGATACAGAGGACATGATACCTTTTCAGCAGCCTACCTTATAGATTAAGAAGCAGGACAGGTCAGAGTAGTCGCCCCCAAAGTCTGGACTGACAGTCTGGGTGACATAAAAGTCTGCGTGGCCGGCGCTGGTGGCCCAGGAACACAGCTTCAGGAGTTTAATCGTCTCCTCGTCCAGCTTTCTTACTTTTGAGGACATTGGAAACCAGAAGTGCCCACCTGTGTAGAAACCAAGGAACAAGTTATGGGTGAATTTACATCTGGAATACACTATGAATGTATGAAAGTTATCATTGGAGAAAATTCTCCTGACCATTTACATTATCTAGGAGTTTATATTCTTATTCTTTGGCCTACATAGCACGGGAGTCTACTCTAAAGAATTTATTGCAAATAAATAGTTTGCAACAATAATTTTGGTGTTATGATGGTTGTTAGGCAAGACTTGTACAGAGTGTAAGTCTGTGTACCAACCTGTGGCAGGGTCAGAGTAGGACAGGGTGCCCACCAGCTTGTCCTTGTCTAGGCGGGCGAGCAGAACTTGAATTCTTGGGTTGTCGTGGTACCTGAAGAGCAGCGTTGCACAACAAGACAAGTGCATGGCTGTTCATAAAGGAAAAGTGTTAAAACATTGTCCTTGTTGTTGTTGTGGACAAGACCATGGGTGAGTGAATGTAGTTATTGAAATTCCTCAGACTACCTGTCCGAACACCCCCAGGAAGGCCATGGTCTGGTCCTTCTTGTATGTATTCATGCATGCTTGTACTGTCAAAGTAACCTCATAAGTCAAAATTACCCTTTAACTACCACAAGTTTGTTTAAGTCAAGCCTAAGGTCTTATCTGAGTAGTCTTTCCCTAGGACCCATGCTTTGATGAATCAACAAATATAAAATCTCGTAAAGCACGAATCTACCAATGCAACTATATATAAACAAACCAAAATCTTACAAATGAACATACAAAACTAATCCCACCATCATTATAAAGGTATTCATGGCTATGCAAATTTGATGATCTGTTTTACACACTGTAGACCATGGCGGTGGAGGGACAGCCATAGCGTGCCAGCGTCTCCACGATGATGGCAGCGAATCTGTGGGTCTCCCCGAGGCCGCCCAGCTCCTTGGGCACCACCAGACCCAGCAGACCCAGCCCCGCCATGGCATCCAGGGACTCCCGCGGGTACTCATACACCTTGTCGCAGTGCATCTGAAGAAGGAAACGAAGGGTTGTGTATACTTCATTAAGAGCAGAATAACAGACTCAATATTTGGTGTCAGACTCCTCCTATGTGCAACTCCTTGAAGCAGAAAAGCAAACACAGCAGGCTGAGCTCGAGGTCCCAGGTTTGAGTCCCGCCAGGAGCAAATCTTTCTGCAATCTTGAAGTGACTGAGGACTACCTATACACATTATCCATCAATCCTTTCTTTGACGGCAAATGCTTTAAGGCAGGGCTGTATTATCCATAAGGCAAACTAGGCTGAAGCCTAGGGGCCTGCAATTTATTTTTGCTGAGGCACTGAAAAAAATTGTGAATAGAACAATAATATTCTTCTTCACGAGACCCTCAAAATGGATATAGTTATGTACTGTGATAAGATAAGATACTTTGATCCTATCTAGACACTTTGCAAGTACCAACGACAAGGTTATTGACTATAGTGCCACCACGCCAGGATGAACCTGGTGGGAACCAGGTGGGATCGAACGCAGGGACGCTGCACGCTCCATGTACTGCAAACTACATAGTACCTAGCGTAGCAGGGTCAGTGGTCAGCTGTAGTGGGGTGACAGATTGAAGTGTTGGAGGGCAGTGAGGTAGCTGGGTATCTATTAATGGGGGCACAGCTGTGTAGGGGGGAAACTATGGCAAGTGGAGCTCAGGGGCATTCTGATGCCACATAGAAGGGTATGAGCAGGGCCAGACTTAGGGTGGGGCACATTGGGCCAGGACCCCGGGCCGCAATTTTTTTTCTTCCCAAACGAGTTTGTACTGGTGGGCGGCCCTCTACGCATGGCTGTAGCTCCGCAACTAACCACAGGATTTTTTTTTTTAATACCCTCATTGTGATTCCCACACATCATCACAGCAATATGAAACCTGAACCTAACCTAACCGTAACCAAAAGTTTGCAAGCCTTTGTGGGAAAAAAAATTCGGCCCCGGGCCTCCCAGCAGGAACCCCCACCAAATGCTGGGGAATTTGACACTTGAATTCATTAATTAGTCATTACCAAATAAACCAAAAATTCAAATATCTTTCCCTCCACTGCCACCCAGACCCCACACCCTTAGACCCTCTGCTATAAGTGCAGGCGTAAATGTACATACTTTCCATGTATATTTTCAAGGAGGCAGAAAAGACAAAACATCAATATACTCCAGCCTCATTTTAGCTTTTTTTATTTCGTCACTTTTGTTTAATTTTTTCAAACGTTTTAACTAATATTAATGACATTAATTTCATAGTATCATGGATCACTAGCGAGTCACAGCGGGCGAGCAAGCATATCGTTGCGACAGTGCGAGGGTTAAATGTTTTTCATTTAGCACCATGCTAACTTGATGCTTGTTTAGGGCCCCCCACCAAAACGGTGGGGGGCCCTATGGGGGGCTGTCGCCTCCGTGGTGCAGTGGCTAGCGTGCCTGGCTACGAATCTGCGGGCCCTGGTTCGATACCGGGCCAGGGCAAGTCGGTGACCAGCCTACCCAGCTGTTCTTCCTTCCTTTCGGGGTTGATAAATGGGTACCTGGGGTAACCTGGGGAAGGTAACTGTGGTAACCCGAGAGTCACACGAGCCCTGTGTCCCGGGGTAACGGGTTCTCACCCACCAGAGGCTCTAAGGGCTAATGCCACGGAGATGAGCACCGCATGCCACGCGCAGCTTAGCGTAAGCTCCCATCTTTACTTTACCAAAACGGGCCCCAGGCCTCTCACATCCTAAAACCGGCACCCTATAAGGGCATATAGGGGCCAGTGGGGGGGGAGGGCACCTGGGGGCTCCGGATTCTCAAGGGGGGCACGTGCCCCCCCGTAGCTACGCCACTGGCTATAGGTGATCTGACGTAATATAAAGTAGAAAGTTAACGAGGCAACAACCATTACTTTGCAGGGAGAACTAAACAACCTCAAATCACACGTAAGCTCTCACTCACTCCCTCCCTCCCACTCACAGTGGCGCCGCCAGGACATTTTGACTGAGGTGGCCAAGGCTGGATACAGATGTGTGGGGTGGCCATGGCATAGCCATAAAAAAGAAATGGTTGAATTTTCATTAGACCTCTGAACGCAGATCTGGGCTGGCCAATGATATTTCAGGGGTGGCCTTAGATCCGCCATGGCCCACTCATTCCTCCATTCTCTCTCCCACTCCCTCCCTTTCTCTCTCTATTTCCCTTACGCTGCAGAAATATGAAGAAAAGTAAAAATATAAAGCGTTGTTTGGCCAAAAAACATCCTCTTCCTCCTCCCAGCTGCCTGCACACGCGTCCTGCCCTCTCGCCGGCTCGCTCCAGACTGCCGCTCGTACCGGATTACTCAAGGAACTCAACACTGCCTCGAAACACTAAACCTTTCCCTTATTTCCTTCCACGCCCATACCTGTTAACCTTTGACCAATAAATATTGACCTGTAACGTTATCAAAGTCTTAAATGTTATTAAATGTGAGTTAGTAATAGTGTTGGTATAGTTTCGTAGTATTTTTTTCAAAGCTTATATTGATAGGATTCGTGAGTGCTTCGAACTCATTAACAGCGTAGCAGAGGATTGTGGGTAGCATATCTTTTTTTTTTTTGCTACGTAGTTTGTGGGTTGTTAAGGGACTGGATTGCTTGCTTAGCAGTGGCGTAACTAGGTATCTATCAATGGGGGGGCTCCTGGGGGGGGGCGCACTAGGCAAGCGGAGCTCAAAGGCCAATCTGATGCCACATAGAAGGATATATTCTAGGATATGATCAGTGGTGGATATTAGAGGTACTATACAGAATACGGCAGCCATGGCCAGTGGGGGGGCATCTGTGGGGCACAGGATTCTCATGGGTGGGCACGTGCCTCCCGATGCCCCGCCGTAGCTACGCCATTGCCGGAGGGGGCCCGAAATACCAGAAAGCCTCGGGGCCCGGCCATGGTTAATACGGCCCTGCTTTAAGGGACACAGGGGTGGGAAGGCGACACGGGTCTCTTGATATAAAACAGCCGTCTAAACACTCCTTGATCCACTAATACATCCACCTCCTCATGATAAAGTCCTCACACACCCCAAGACCCACTCAGGACCTACCGCATGGGGCGAATCTTGACCCGGCACAGCTCAATCAGGTCATCTCGTAACTTCTTCTGGTGCTCCGTCAGCAGCCACTCCGGGTCGTACTCAGCAGAGGCTCCCCAGTACTCGCCCTTGCCCCACTTCTTCATCTCTGAAAACCAAGGAAAGACTTAGATCAGTGCTAGAGACTGGAAATTAACAAAGGCTATCACAGGTTCTTACTGATTCACACACACACACAACACACACACACACAACACACACACACACAGTGGCGTACCGAGGGGGGGGGGGGGGCATGCGGCCATGGCACCCCCCTTTTGCAAAGAAAAAAAATATCTATATATAGATAGCTGGATAGATAGATAGAGATAGCTAGATAAAAAAGCGACAAAAAAAAAAAACAAAAAAAAAAATTTTTTTTTTTTTTTAAATAAAAAGGGGTTTTTTTTTTTTTATAAAAATTTAAAAATAAATTTTTTAATTTAAAAAAATTTATTTTAAAATTTTTTTTTAAAAAAATTTATATATTTTTATTTTTATATTTTTTGTGGTTTTTTTTTTTTTTTTTTTTTTTTTTTTTTTTTATTTTTTTTTTTATATATATATTATAAAAAATTTTTATAAAATAATATAAAATTTTTAATATATATAAATTTTTATATTTAAAAATATATATAAAAATATATTATAAAAATATTAATTTTAAAAAAAATTAATAATTTTTATATATATAAAAATTTTTATATTTAAAAAAATTTTATATAAAATTTTAATATAAAATTTTTTTAAAAAATATAATTTTAAATATATAATTATTAAAATATAAATTTAAAAAAGAAGTTTTTTGGGTGAATTTTTTTTTCCTTTTTACAGAAATTTGTCATGGGACGTATCGAGATTTATTGGGTTGAAATCTTCTCTATTAAAGAACTCCCCAAAGCCTCGTCATGGAATTGATTATTTTAAAACCCCCAAAACGTGGTTCAAGGGTAACTCAAAACCTTTTTTGTACCACCTGAAAAGAAGACAGAGAAGAAGACAAGAAACCCTGGATGTGAAATCCAATGCAACTCGAAAAAGAGAAAAAAAATATTTCCACTTTTTTGCCATGCGTGTGGTAATATTCGTGTCGAAAAGAAAGAAAACAAGGGTGTGATATGAAATGGGGAAGGGAAAAGAATGCGGGAGTTTTCTTTTTAAAGGGGCGTTCCCGCAAGGGTAACGGTAAGGTAAGGGTTGCCTTATGGGTTTTTAAAAAAAAACTGTTTTTAAAAAATGTGTCCCCAATTTGCGAAAAAATGGTATGTCCCTTTTAAAAGGGCTGTTCGATCTTTAAAACATTTGAGGTGCCGAAAAAAAGAAGTTGAGATACGAAGGAGTTCAGTGAGCGCAGGGTGTGTGTGAAACTAATCTCTGTACTCCCGTGGGCTACTTTTTTGGATGAATTTTTAGGCGAAATCCGGGGCAAGCTGAAGTAGTCACGCTTCCGTAAAAAAATTTACAGAAAGAAAGGGCAGCGGGAGCGGAGATTAGGTCAAAATTAATCAATTTGTTTGGAGAAACTTTAAATACACGAAGGCAAATTTATTCATTAATGATAATGGTTTAAATGTAAAAAGTGGTAAACTCATTCAGGTAAGCACAGATGCCCGGGGGGGAACTTCAGGACCCGAGTGTGACCGGGAAGAAAACAGCGAGGAAAAATCGAGGGAGAAGGGGGCCTTAAAAATTGCTAGAAAAAGTTTTAATGATGTTCACTTAGAAGCGAAGGTGCTCGGGAAAAGGTCCTTTTGCATACCCTGCAACGTGTGGCATGATTTTTTTAAAACAGAAAAAAATTCAAGAGCCTATCAAAAAAAGTCCGCAAAATAGTTAAAACACCACGAAAATAGCGCCGTTTTTCAAAATGCTTGTCACTCCCCAAAACTTGATGGAACCGGGGTGGGGACCAACAACGATTGTTGAGAGTAGGCTGATAAGAAATCATTTTTGAATCAAATTGGTTTGGTAATGCCCCTACTACTTCGGAAGAAGATTGGAAAAATAAGCGGGTGAGGGAAAAATTTAAAGCCCCTTTCGTGATGCGCAAAACGTTGCAACTGAAAATCTCATTGGGGAAATTTTTTTGGAGTGGTTAAAATGAAAATTAAGACTCACAAAAGGGGTGCACCCATCTCATCTTTGTTCCTGAGGCCAAGGAAAGACGAGACCCCTCGTAACCACCCTGCCTTCCTCTCGGTGTACTGTAAAAAAGGTACAGCGCCTACTTACTGAAAAACAGAAACAAACAAGCCAACTCATCCCCTGGGACTATGGGGAAGATTTCTGCAATGGAAACTTCTTTTCTTTGCCAGGAAAATTCCTTCAGATTGATGAGGGGCGATGAAGGAGACTGAGTCAAAATATTGTCGAGCACCTACTGTTTGTAAGTGATTAAAGAAAAAGACTGCCGTTGCTGAGAAAGGGGGAGTAAAGGTGGCTGAAAGCATCAAAATTTCGCTAACACATCACGTTTAATAAGGTGAAGAATTTTGCAGGGGGCACCTCACAAAAAGTGCGTCAAAGACGCTGAAGTGGCTATTGCTCGCTGTGAAGGCCATGTTTAAAGAACATTCTCGGGTTGCGCTAATCCCAAAAAGATCTAAGGTTGGATTAAGGGGAAGATTGATTTTACGATGTAATACATAAACTAAATAAACCCCCCAAATTAGGTATAAATATATTATATATATATATAATTTATTATATAAAAATATAAATATAATTAAAAATATAATATATTATATTATAATAATATATATATATATATATATATATATATATTATTATATAGTTAATGATTGTAAGTCCGCCCTTTTATAGGAGGTAATTAAATGTATTTGTATATAAAATAATGGGGAGAAAATTATTGTTGTATGTATACCTGCAAAAATAGTGTTATTAATCACAAAGGAAAAAAATTAGTATTTTGTCAAATTTTTGATTTTGTTTATGAAAGTCAATATTTTTTGGTAGAAAAATAGTTCGAAATTTCGGACGAAAATTAATCGACCAGACGGTACGATACAAATTTCAGGGCTTTAGGAAAATTTCGGTACTGTATTTTCTGAGGTCGAAATTACGAAAATATTACCGTACCGTACCGACTACTGCCCCTGGTCAAGGGGAGGGGGGGGATGAGACGAAAAGGGTTTTGATAACCCGTTTAGGAGACTGTATGATGGATCCTCCCCAAACTGTGAGACATACTCCATACATGGCGGTAAGGCCCCTGTAGAGAGCAAGAAAAAGGGAGGGAGAAAAAAAAAGGGCGCAGACGCCACGGACACCTAATTCTTAAACTGTTTAGCAAAAGATGAGTTGGGGGATTTCCAGTTTAGATTTTTAGAAAGGTAGTCCTAGAAGTTCATTGTAAAAAAGAGACAGTTTAGTGTCTTGAAAAAGAGGGAAGTTATCTGGTAGGTTTTGGGGCGAGTAGATAGGTAAAAAAATTGGGTTTTTGAGGGATTTAACAAAAAAAAGGTTTGCTTTGCCCCAAAGGGAAAATTTAGAAAAATCAGAAATTAGGCGCTTGGGGGCATCTCTCCGTAATCACTTTGTTCCTGTTGAGTTGACGTCTAAAAAAGACGTTTAAAAATGCAGGGGAGAAACATCCCGCGTAGGATGGATGGGGCTTTGAGTTTGACTTAGAAGACTTTTGAATAAGAAAAAAGAGGGGTGATGGGGCAGAACCCTGGGGAAAAACCCCTATTGATAATTTGGAGAAGAACAATGTCCGTCTACAGTACTGCAAAAAACGGTTTGAAAAGGGAAATTAAGATGAAGGTACAGAGAATGTAGAAAGAATGAGGGTAGTTTGGAAAATTAAAGATTTGCAGACTCTATCAAAAGCTTTTGATTGTCAAGGGAACAGCAAATTTTACCCAAACCCCTAAAGGAGGGTGACCAAAAATTTAGTTAGGAAAACTAGAAGATCGCCAGTAGATGCCCTTTACGGAAACCCGTACTGACATCAGATAGAAGATTTTGAGCAGATAGAGCTTAAAAATCTTTTTATTTAAATATAATTAAAAACTTTAGAAAGGCAGGAAGTCAAAGCTATAGGACTTTTGTTTTTAAGGATTAGAACGGCACCCTTCTTAGGACAGGTTGGATGTGAGCAAAACTTCCAGCAAGAAAGGGAAAGGGGGAAGTAGAAGACATAGACGGGAAGTTTGCCAGCAAGGTGCAAGCACAGAACCAGTTTTTTTAGAACAATAGGGGGACTCCCTCAGGGCCGTAACCCTTCCCAGGGTCTAGGCCAAAAGGGCAAAGAAAAAAATCATTCCGAAGGATCTTAAAGACAGGCATAATTAGTCAAGGGGGGAGGAGAAGGAGGAAAAAACCCCTTTTCAAAACCAAGTGGGAATTTTTTTGCAAAGGTTTGAGCGAAGAGTTCAGCTTTTGAAGGAAAAGAGACAGCTGGGAGCCATTGGGGGAAGCATAGGAGGGAAAGTGAAGAAAAAAATTTTTAAGATGTTATTACTAGATGCCAAGGGCACGAGAGGAATTTGTTCAGAAAGTTTTTACATTTCTTGAATGAAAGAGTTTTGGTAAAAGAAAATTTTGGGATGATACGGGCGAAAAAAAAAAGGGCCCTGAGTTTCAGGAGGGTGGATGTTTTCGGTACCGTTTGTGACCACCTCTCTATCTCACCGCATGAAACAAGCGAGTTAAAACAAATTTACGGGTTTAGATTAAGAAATGTGTGAATGTACGCCTCCATGCCAGAGACTATGACCTCAGTTATGCGCTCTGCACAAAGAGATGGTCTTTGACATGGAAGCAGTAATCATTCCATGGAAAATCAGAGTAGTACTGCCTTAGGTCTTCCCACTTAGCCGAGTTGAAGTGCCAGAAGCACCTCCGCTTAGGTGGGTCCCGAGACGGTCCCCGGAGCGATAGGACAGGTTACAGAAATAAAGATTGTGATCGGAGGAACCCAACGGAGAGAATAGTTTTCACAAGTAAGCTAAAGGTTAGTAGTTAGGAAAAGATCAAGAAGTTGGGCGTGTCTCCAAGGTGGTCAGGAATACGGGTAGGGGCTGCACCAGCTGCTCCAGATATAATAATATATAATATAATTATATATATAATATATTAATATATATATACTACATGATATATATATATGACATATATAATATATACTTATACATATAACATAATCTTTCATAATAATATACTATATATATCGATTATAGTTTAATATAATACTACTATATATATCCATATATATGAATAATATATATATATACATATATATATATATAAACCAATATATTAATATATATATATATATAACTATATATTACATTAGTATATATATACATATTGATACATAATATATATGAATATAGTAGTATATATCATATACATATATATATATATAATATATAATTCATATATATATATATTTTATATATATTATATATATAATATATATATATATATAATATAAATTATATATATGTGATATTTCATTGGGTGGCAAAGAACTCGCATTCTTGGGTTCTTTATGCGCGTGCAACGTTTCGCCAATGGCACTTGGCATCATCAGGCTAGGCATGGTGAGTGTAAATCCCGTGACGGTCTGTGTATACCTGCCCTCCCTGGGCTGGTAGGAAGATTCTTAGTTGATATTCTTAGGTTGATACATGTTGATATTTCAGGGTGGCAAAGACACTCGTCATTCTTGGGGTTCTTTATGCGCGTGCAACGTTTCGCCAATGGTACTTGGCATCATCAGGCTAGGCATGGTGAGAGTGTAGATCCCGTGACGGTCTGTGTATACCTACCCTCCCTGGGCTGGTAGGAATAACAACTAAGAATATCAACTAAGAATCTTCCTACCAGCCCAGGGAGGGCAGGTATACACAGACCGTCACGGGATCTACACTCTCACCATGCCTAGCCTGATGATTCTAGGGTACGCCGTAGGTCCAATGAAAAGTGAAATATAGATTATTTCGAATTTGGCAGGGTGTTTTCTTAAATAAAATTGAATTTTAAGGGTGGTTTGTCCTCTTCAACTTTTTGGTTTGAGCACTTCTTGCTATGCAAAAATGGACTTTTATATTTATATGCAAAACATAGCTTAGCATACACCATCTTTAAACTCACAGAAAAGCCACTTAAGTTCGAGATTCGATAAATTTCACTGATGACAAAGTTGTAGAACGCTAAAAACTCTATCGGAAGTATGCCCTCGATATTGCCGTAAGACCTACATTAAGTCCGCCAGACGCCGGAAAGCTCACTTCTCATACAAAAGCGCCTCGTTTTTCGGGTAAAAACCTTTTTCCTGGCAACTGGATTTTCCACGTTATTATTTACCCAACGTAGGTGGTTTCAGGGCTGGGTACTGTTTAAGGTCTAAAGTCCTATCACCAAACTCCAAAAGTCACAAAAAAACAGCGTAAGTCGGTCAAACACGTACGGTCGAAGTCCAGCTCCGCATCCAAGCATCCGGTTCGACGTTCCGCCCACTGTTGCTGCTGCCTTGGCTTCTGGATTCCTCCAGGACCTATCGCTGACGGCCACTCCTCTCCCAGACAGGTCATACCTGGTTGCGATCCTAACAAGATTGATGAGGCCAGGCAAGGATGCCATGGCATCGGCCAGGGACCTTGACCAGGGAAGCACAGGGTACACAAATAGTTGGGCTTGGGTACGGATGGGAAGGAGGAAAGACCAGGGCGTGGTGCCCGACAGCTATGGGAAACGCCACCCAAGGGGGGGGTTGATCAGGGCGGGAGCATGGGTAAAGTGACAGAGGAGCATCTGAAAGGTACCTTTGGACTTGGTACCAGAGAAACCCCGGTGACACCTGAGAAGCCGCGTTTCAAGGTGGTCAGGCTCTCTTTTAATGATATGCTGGTGACATACGACTCCACCGACTCAAGGATCGTACGGCAAGTGACTCAACTAGGGCCAACACGGGGTGAAGGGTGGTACCACGCCCATTGGAGAAGATGCTGGGGACGCATAGCTCTTACTGGAGTATATGCGGTATGCACACAAACGAGTTACCCCTGCGCCACCTTATCACCAGCATCGACGGGCCTACCTCATATGACACTGGCTTCACGGGTCCAGTGTGCAGTTGCTGTCAGCGTGAATGAGATGCAGTACAACGCAGAGTTCAGAGGAGTGCCCAGGCGGTGAAGATCTCACGGAATACCGGGTATATCCTGGTTCAACAATGTCCATGACCAGCAGGTCTCCTACCAGCTGGTCCAGGCTGTGAAGCGGGGCGTTCTCCCGTTCCAAGTGCAGGAGATCAAGTGTGGCAAGGTGTCCCACTCCAGATGGCTCACCACAGCAGTCGCTCGTGTACATGTGGACAGAAAGGCATGGACTGACAGGCAAAGAAACTGAACACCCTGGTAAATCCGAGTAAGTACTGCTGCAGGTGTACTTCAAACTCTACACGACATTCAAGTTCACCACAGACTAGAAGGACGACCCAAGCACATCCTCACGCAGCTCAGAGTGATGAGGTCGCAGCCCAAGAGGTCCAAAAAGCTGTGACCTTCTACGTGCGAACAGGAGCATGGTTCGAACACTCAGAATGTGTCCTCCTCTCGTGGACGGCCGGGGGATCAGAGTGAGGACGACCGCAGGTCGGCCGTGACCAGATTTTGAAGCTGAGGGAATGGCGAGGCGTATGGGGACACCAGTGTACGACTCGCATCACACCCAAGCTGAACTTGTCCAGCCACAAGCTTGCAGACCACTGCTCAGCTGGCAGCCTGGCAGGTGCACGAGCCGGCATTCACCTGTTCACTGTCGGGGAATCAGATCCTGGGAGATCCTGGTCAAGCAGTACGAGGTTCCGGAGTTCTCTATCCACACTCAGAGCACGAAAGAGTCGTGAAGCAGGTGACAGAGGCTGCGGCAGCAGTGGTGGGGCAGCAGGCCAGAGACGGGTTCATCCGGGCTCGGGCCCACCACCGGGAGACCATGCCCTGCTTCAGGTCTAAGAAGGACATGATGGACACGTTTAGGCCAACGTAGAGGCTGTGACACTGTGATGTAGTGCCTGATGAAACCAACTGATCAGAAAGAGCTTACCACGCTAGTCATTGGAACTCATATTGGTGCATGATGCAATACACAGGACCAACCGGACACTGCGTACTCATTTAAGCATTATTCGATAAGGGTGCAATATAAAAGTGCGATTTTGCATAGTAAGAATTGCTCAAATGCAAAAATGGAAAGATAAAATCGTCTTAGAATTCCATTTTACATAGGAAATTGGCATGCCAAAGTTGAGAAAAAGAATTTTTGTTATACGGCGTACCCTATAGTTGAGTATCAAACCATGAGTATGCATAAGAACTGAATAGGTTGATGGTACTCTGTCATACCATGGGAGTATACAGATGCAGGAACGCAGATAATATAGCTTATGTAACGATGGTCAAGGATCCATATCATTAATGTTGTGAAGTTGCGTGATAGGTAATTGCTGAAGTTGACAGTGGCATGTAGGAATCAAGGAATAAAGTTTATGTATATGGTTTTAGGCATGTATCTGTGATAGATAAATTACGTAAGGATTATGTACACATGTTGTAATTAGTGGTAAACTATTATGATTTTCGTGTGAAATCAATCTAAGATGGATAATTTATTGGCAGTGAGAAATTTCTAAATTCAGCTACCGCCCAAAAAGAAAAATTATGTTGTGGAGGCCTCATGAATAATATAGTGAATTAACTGAAATTAAGGTTTAAAAAAAAATGAAAACGATTAAATTTTAAACCCATTTATTAATTCCCAAACGATTCTAAAAACCAAAAATTTTTTGCCTTTAAATAATCATAAGATAACCTTAAACAATAATATAAGGGTAAATAAATTAAGATATTAAACTATATTTATTATATATAATATTTAATATATATATATATATTATATAATATATTTAAAAATTTTTTAATTTTATATATTATATTAATATAAATTTAAAAAATATATTATTATATATATTTTTATATAAAATTTAATAATAATAATTATATATATATAATAATTATATTATATAATATTAATATATATAAATATATTAAATAATATTTATATTTAATATTATATAATTTTTAATATAATATATAATAAAATAAATTTATCAATATTTTAAAATTTAAATAAATAACAAATATTGCCGTAATATATTAAATAATATACTTTATTTTTAATTTATAAAAACAATAATAATATATATATTTAAATAACTTATTCATAATAAATTACAAATTGTTTTTTAACAATATTTATTATTTATTTATATAAAATATAGTCAAATGAAATAAATTTTTTTTTATTCTTTAAATTATTAAATTATAAGGTAAATTATATAATATATAATTATTATATTTATATATAATATATAATATTTATTAGAGAAAATATATTTTTATATTTTATAATATAAATATTATTGTATGATTAATTTAATTTTAAATTTATATTATATATTATTTATATTATATATATTAATTAAAATAATTTATAAAATATATTATTAATAGATATATAAATTTTTATATATTATATTAATATTACTATATAAATTATTAAATTTTTGAATTATATTAATATTATAAATATATTATTAAAACATTTTAGTATATTAATTTATAATATTTTAAAATAATTTCATATATAATATTAAATAAATTCTTTAAAAAAGTTTTATATTAATTATATAATTTAAAATATATTATTTATTATAATATGTATATAATTAATTAAAATCAAAAATTTTGATTATTATATATCATAACCATTTATTTAAAAATATATATTAATTTTTAAATTATTCATAATATTTTTTTTAAAATTTTTAAATTAGACCATTAATAAATGCACATATTATATATGTTTTAAAATTTAAATCACTATTAGTTTCGTTTTTTTTTTCAAGATTTGCAATGAAAAATGGAGTGATCGGTAATGTTTAACAACTGATTGCAGTAACTTTTGAAAACTTTAAGATACTGAATTTTGGGGTTCAAATAAAGGATATTAAATTAAAAGGTATTTCCTTTAAGGGATGAAGGATGTTTATAAGGGGTGGGCTTTCATCCCGGGAGGGGGAGGAGGGTGGATGAGGTTGGGGTTCGGGGACCACCACTGTGGAAACCTTGAGGAAGGGTTTTGAACTAAAGGGGGGGGACGTTCAGAACAGCGGGGAAAATTTTAAATTCGAGTAATGGTGAGGTTTGGTAGCAGGGAGAGTGGGGTTTTTAATGTTTCCGGGAACCTTATAGGGATGCCAAGAGGTGCACTGAGGGAAACAATGATATATAAAATTGATTAAGTAAAATTATATTACTAAAAGGTAAACTGAATGTTTTTTAATTATTAAATTTAAAGAAAAAATAAATAACCAGATTTACCAAATTTATAAATTAATAAAAAAAGATAAAAGAAAAGTTGGTATTAAAACGGCTCCTTAGGGTAAAATAACAATTCACTAAGTTGAAGTAATAACCATAATACAACAATGAACAATTGGAGCACATTATTAATAAATAAATAAAATTGAAAAAAAACCTTATAGTAATATCCATCTATAATAGATTTGCAAAAATTTCATCCTGATAAATTTTCAAGAATTAACCAAAATATAATGGAAAAAAAAGTTATTATCAAAAACAGCATCTAACTGAGATATGACTAATGCGTATTATGGGGAGGACCAGTTATGGCCCCATTTAGCCATAAACAATAAGTTGTCTGCCCGAACAACCCTCCCACTCTTAGGGTATTGCCTCTGGGGGGTTGGAATGGAAAATTTTGATTGGAGTGGAACATGGTTTAATGGGTATTAGCATGATGAATCCTCTGGGCCTACCCATACAGGCTTGGGGGTATCCTCACAGCCTCCCCTATCCAAGGGAAGTATTATATTGAAGCTTACCTTGAGGATGTGGTTTTAAAACATAAAGGGATTGGACGCCCCCCCACCCAAGACTTAAGGCCTTTTCTAAGCTGTTTTCATACTCGGGAAAATTAAATTTTAAAAAGGATGTTCCAAAAGAAAGGTGCCGTATAAAAGTGGGCAGATGCAGCCTTTTTTCGTTCAACACCTGGATTGAACATTGCCTGTTGAAGTAGCTAACGGTCAAATCTTTAGCATTCGAATCAAATTTTTTTTGTTAACCCATGGACCGATAACTATGATTGCCCCCAAACCATTTGGGCGATAAACCTTTTACAAACCTAAGGTCATTTGATATTTAAGGTTTTTGTTTTTGACGCACACACTGATTTGCTTGCTCAAAGACTTTTGTTTCCCAAAAAAAAAAAAAGATTTTCCAAAATAAAAAGGAACAAAAAGCCTATGTGATGGTTTCCCCGGGGGGGAAACTTTATACAATCCAAACCTAAAGCAACTGTTTGCATTAGGTTATAGTTATACAGAATGACAGAATTATTAAACCCCAATTAGGTAGTGGCAAGATTCATCAAAATCTTACCCTAAATCTTATAGATTAATAAGAAAATGAAATTTATTCTAAGAGTGATATAAAAAGGGAGTCTAAATACAGGTAAAGAAATGCTGGATCGCGGACAACCATAGTCAGGGTGGTTGAACAGAATGGGGTAGCATTTTGAAGGTTAAAAAAAAAAGAATTTACTTGCCAGCAAAGGAATTAAAAATTTTAATGTAAAAAGGTATTAATATAAATCTTTAGAAAATTCAAGCCATTATAAACCCGTTAAAATTTGACATAAACAAGTTTAATGTATATGTTTGGATAAAGCCTTATTAACATTATGACTATACGAAAAGTTAAAGCTAGCACATATAAAAATTAGGAAGAACACCATAAAGGGAAAACAGTTACTTAATTATTTAAATAATAAAATCCGAAAATACAAGTTGTATTTAACCCAAGCCTCCCCCCGAAATTAGTGCAAATTGGATTTAGTAGGTGCCCAAAAGGTTCCGAAATTTAATTAATCATTAACCCTGAATCAAGGTTAAATGGTTATGCCCGGGGGATTGGGAAAAACCCTGGAAAGCATTTTTTATTACATGTTTATTATAAAATTTATTATTTTAAATGAAAACTTTAAATTTTAAAATATATATGTAATCCCAATTTTTACTATCTAACCTATTGTGAAAATTTGATTTTATGTTTTCATTGATTATGGTTAAATAAGCCCAAATTATTTGTAAAGAATTTTGGGGGGGAGTTATACTATAAATAAATTTAATTTAATATGTTTAAAAAAATATAACCCCATCGCACATTATATAAAATAATTCAAACACCCATTTCAATTAAAAAATCCGTTCCTTTTCCCACTATTTTATAATTCCACTATACAATTATATTCTACCCCAACCATCCCCTTAAAAATCCATCCTTTATCATCAACATTTTATTTCAAATTCCTTAAATAAAAAAAATTTCATCTATTATAGAAAAAAATTTTCATCATGTAACTTTAAAATAACAAACATTCCCACCCCCCAAATCCAAACCCACTATCAAATCAGCCATTCGCCCAATTTTCATTTTTATTTAATGTTTGAACCCTCCTGGTTTTGCCGCCCTTTTAGCCCAAATGTAATGTTTTTGGATAAATCAACTCCTTCCCCGTTATAGACCCTTGCCCAGGTCAAGAACTGGGCACAAATTGCTTAATCCCCTGAATTGCCTGAATTCTCAGTAAAACATCACACGGTTTCCTGCAACATCCAGGTCCCCCCGCCCTGGGTAAGCCCCTCCACTTTCCCCCCGGCTCCATCCAAGGGATAATGGGAAAAATTTTTGCAAACACCTTTTTTCCCTTACCTAAATACTGAGGAATACTGGGAAAGTTCCTCATCCTTGGTAAATTGATATCCGGTTTAGTTCCGACCATTACTTTTCCATCTTTTTTGTAAATGGAATTTAAGTTATATTCAATTAAAATTATTTCACAATACATAAATTATAATAAAATTTATATTAGATTATCTATAACTAAAAATAATAACCTGCGAAATTATTGTAAATTACCTACTGATTAAATTTAAAATATTTATTAATAAGAATTACTAAAAAATATCTTTAAAAAAGGATGTGGACATAGAAAAGGCCTTCCCTAGGCCCAAAAAAAAACCGATTCCGGGAACTTTAGCAAAAAAAAACAAAAATACAATTTACAAAAAAAAAGTGTGACAAATTTAAAGATGAACTGATTCCAATAAGCGTATGAAGTTGGGATGAAGAGAGAGCCCAAAATAAAATTGGTAAAATATTATAAGGTTTTTGGAATATAAGAACATGTTGATTGAGATTCGAAATGTGATATGATGAATATTGATAAAAGAACTTGTGAAATGTAAATAAGTGGGAAAAGCAAGGAAAATTTAGTTGAGAGTGCATGTAGGGATAAGATGATGTAATGGAAAATTTGCCTACATGTAGCTGGGACTCCATAAAACCCCTGAGTTAGTTGATTGTAACTTTTTGATGAGGGGCGACCTACAGGAGCAGGATCCCGTGCCTTTGCCGAAAACCATTTAGCAAAAAAATGTTTATATTGAATAATAATCTAACACCCAATTTCAAATATGATATAACTACATTATCATTAAAATCTCAAATTTTTTAAATAAAAAAATTTATTAAATAAAAATTAGTGTTCTCAAACAACTATATTAATACAAAATTGGGCACTTGATTAAAAAAAATTTTCAAAATTCAAATTCACACTTAAATTTTATTCTAAATTTTTCAAATTATTGACCAAAAATTTTTGTAAAATTAATTTTAAAAATCTGAAACTAAGTTTTTAAAACCAAAAATTCTTTTTTTTTAAAATTAATTAAATAGTTCCTTTGAAAAAGGCTGTATAACTGGAATTCCCCAGTTAAAAGGAAAAAAGTATTTAAATTTGAAAACACACCTTACGTCAGAGAATCAGGTGGTTTAGGGGTCAATTGAATTCCCCCCACGTCTCACTTGTTTTCCCTAGGTTTTCTCTTTTCGTAATCCTTATTTCTGTTGAATTCTTCAAGGTGATGTCTGGAACATTCTAGGGCTTGGGCCCTAGGATTGCTTTAAGAATTTGCATTATCCTTGGATAAGGCTGGAGGCAGGGTTTGCAAAAAGAATTAAAAGGGGGGGGGCACGCCCACAGTCCACTTTTCAGTAGGGTTGTTCATTGGGGGACATTTCCCTAGGGAAACCAAACGTTGGTTTCTGGCATCAGGAAGATTTGTGTACCTTAACCTCATGAAGGGGGGGCAAATATTGCAGGTCTTCCAGAGTTCAACTCCTACAAGTCTTTGTTTCAAAAGCGTACAGATTTCACAAAGGCGAACCTAAATGGAATCACTTGGGTTTTTAATATCAAGGTCACCTTTTTTGGGGGGCCACCCCTGTTGCTTCCTATTTGGGTTATGTTTTGCCAAAAAGGGCACATCGGATCCTTGACTGGGAGGGGATGCCTACAAGCTTAAAGGATTGGCATTTATAACCCCCAGATTTATTACTTCCCCCCAAAAATAAAATCAGTTCCCTAAAAAAATTATGTTTTTATAAAGAATTGATGTTATTTCCCCTTTCGGCTAATAATATCAAAAATATCGGATGAAAAATGGTTACAGGAAAGCCTTCACACGCTTTGGGGGCCGGATCTTTCAAGTTTCTAAATGGAGTGGTTTAAATGAGGAACCAAACTCAAATTTAAAAGAGAAGAAATGTTTCCCCTTGTGACATTTCCCGCATTTATCCTTGGATTTATTTTAAAGTTTGATGAACCAATTTTAAATTTTTTTTATACTAAACACTGTCCCTTTGTAACTGTTTGGAAAATTAATTCATTTACACTCTAAAAAAATTTTTTAACGGTTATTGTATATATAAATGGGGGAATGTTTTTAAGATCCAGAAGGGAAAGAGATGCACAGGAAATTATGTTTTTCCCATGTTCTTCGCCATTAGAATTTGACAAGAATTTTTATCCTGTAAAAACAATTAGTGTTTTAATATTTAATTATTATTAGGCCCTTTTCCCTTCCAGTGATAAAATTTAAATCTTCTCATTGCGTGAAAGCCCTTTTCTTTTCCAATTAACATAATTTTGCAATGGTTATTAGAAAAGGGATGAAATCAAAATTCTGTCATTTATCTTAGACGAAATTTTTAAAGGGAGTATATTAAACCCAGGATAATTATCCAAATATTTATATTTTTAATAAAAACATTTATAGATTATTTATTGTAAACCATTTGGAGTTTTAAGAAATATTTAAAATAATTATTTATTGATTAATTGTTATTTAATCTAATTGTATAAATACAAATTAATTAAACACGTTAAAAACATATGATAAAATTAATTATATTATATTACACTTCCAGTAAACTCGACTAATTTATAATAGTAATATAATAATGAATTTTTTTTATGGTTTTTAAATTATTTTTTCTATATAAATTATTAATATATATAAATTTAAAGGATTAAAATTTTTTTCTTATATAAAATTCCATTTAATATTAAAAATTTTCAATAATATCAATTAAAAAATCCTGCATATATTTCCCCTCAATAAAATATCATTTCTAAATAAATTATTTGCCTATTTTACTTAGTCTTGTTTGGTTCTTTGAAAAGATAATTATATATTATTTCAGTTAAACAAATAATGTACATTCCATTTACCTTGACCTTCCTCCTCTATCATTCATCTCCTTCCGGGCCCGTTTGGGCCCACCTTTCCTTATTTCCCTTTCTTCCAACACTCCATCGCTTTGTCATACGCCCCCTTTAATTTATTAATTTAAAACTATAATAGTCCGGTATAACACACCCCTGCTCACCCACATCTTTAAAAACCTAAACCAAACTCATCCATCACCAAATCCTATATAACTTCAAATTTTTGGGTTTTTTTCCAAGTGTTTTTTAATAATTTGGTGGTTTTTTGGAATTGGACATCAAAAGTAATCCGGCTATGAATTACAATTTAATTTGTTACACGGGGAGGCCAACTCCCAATACCATATTAAAAAAGTTTCCCAAAGGGGGATGCACTTACCTTATAACCAATTTAAAATTTTTTCTTTTAATCCATAACAAATTTTCTTGCTATACATACATACCTTTACGCAATTAATGGTAAAAAAACAAATTTTTAAAAGTAATTATGTCTGCACATGAATAAAAAGTTAGTAAAGGCACCAAAGGAGCCCCCAATGATTCAAAACCAAAAAAGATCAAAAAAGCAAGTTTTGGAAAACCCCTCAACTTAAATTAGTTCGGCATTAAAAAAACGCATCATCCCCAACGATCATGGTTTTAGGCATTCAAATCTTCCAGACCTCATAAATTTTGGTGAAATTGGGGTTTTAGCGGAAAAACCCACATGGCCATGAATGAAATTTCCACATATGTACGTCCGGAGAAAGAATTCATAAAGTTTAAACCCGGCAGTCGGAGAATCAGCCCCGAGATTGACAAGTGGGAGATAAAAGCGAAAGGGTCTGGAAAAAGCGGGGCTGGACAGGGGTGAGGGCCTTACGGACAAAAAGAATGAGTAGGTTTGGTGAACAATGTTATTGGTTGATCGGAAAAAAATGGATTGGTGGAATAAGCGGTCAAAGTTAAAGAAGAATTTTCTTTTTTTTGGGGACATTTAATTTTGTAATGATCTGATAATGAAAAGTAAATTGGATATAAAAAAATTTATTGTACATTAATATATCACTTCTTTATAATTAGTTAAATTGATTATACTTTATATGTTATTCAATGATAAAAATTATACCTCCATGGGCAAATCATAAAGAGATTTAAAATTATAAATTTTTTAGAAACAATTTATTGAATTGAATTCCCAAAATCTTGAAAATGAACTATAGGTAAATGTTATCTTATAGAATTATCAGTAAAGAAACTAACATTGATTTCGAAAGTTCAATTAAAAAATGAAATTTTTCATTACTTATTGAAACTTCTTAATGAAAATTAGGAAATTTGTTTTTAATTTTCGAAAATATTGGATAATTTGGGGAAGGAAATATAATTTTAGGTCAATGGCATTCCGGGATGCTTGGTCTACCACGTATGGAAACTTTCCCAAAAGAATGATGTTACCAAAGTGAATTTCAGAATTTTTGTGACCAAGGGTTTCAAGAAGAAAAGACAGTTTTCGATCCAAAAATATGGAAATTTACTTACTAAATTAAAAATTAATTTTCCCCTTATTATTTTCTGATTTTTAAAAAACCGTAATATTAGTAAGAATTTTATAAATAAAAAACTAGATCCAAATTTTAAAGATAATATAGATTTTAACAAAAAATTTATAAATAAAATTTAACAATAAAAAATTTTAAATTTATATAAAATATATTAATGTAATTGAAAGTAAAATTTTTAACTAATTAAAAGGGTTAGGTTTTTTTACTTGAATAAAAAGTCTTGATCAAGGGGGCACAGACCAAACTTGCTAACCAGAACCAGTCCAGGCTTGTCAACTAAGATTGGATTATTGAAAAATTAATAAATTTCATTTCAAAAAGAAAATAGTATTACATAAGGATACTTTCACAAATACAATAATAAATTGAATTTATATTATATTTAAAATAATAGTGTTTTAAAAATGAAGGTATATAAAATTATCGTTTATATATAAATGTAAAGTTAAAAAAATGCAAATTTTATTGATATTATAGGATGGGGGCCCCCGTTTGGATTTTAGATTGCCTGCAAAAGCCCAAAAAGTTTAATTCGGAAAAAAGGCTTTGGAGCCGGGGCATAAGCTTAAAACAGCATACGATCTGGAATTGCCCAAAGGGGGGTTAGCAATCATAATTAAAAGTATGGTTTTACAAGGAATATTCATTTATGGTAAGGGATTGGTTTGGGAAGGGGGCCATCTGCCGATTTTGGCATCCCCATGTTGAGTAAATTAAAGAGTGTGTAAGGCTTTTATATAATTTAATTAATTAGGGAAACAACAGATGAGTTGTTTGTTTATAGTGACAAATCCGGATTTGGCTTTAATGTTAAAAACTGAATTAAGCAAAATGTTCCAAAAATACCATCCTTAAGAAAGCAACCTATTGGCTAAATTAAAAACTTTCTTTAAAAATTGTTAGTTTCCGGGTTGCTCTGAAAAGTGTCATCGGGAAATTCAGGATTTAAATGAAAAACTTCAGCGTTAAGGTCCGGGGTTTTTGTTCCCCCACCCCAATGATCCCCTGTAAACAGCCATCCTATTCTTGGGTCCCTGCTGCCAATACCTTCATTAAAGACAAGTCCCGAAAATTTTTTTCCCTTGTTACCACTCTGCCTTGCCATTAAAATACCTGATCCGGTGTGTGGACCCTGGCCATGCGGTCTATTACCTCACTTTAGAAAGGGCATGCAAGCTAACCTCACCCCGTCTCCTATGTCCTCCTGGCTCCCCCCCGGTTTTGCTCCGTTTTTTTTAAAAAACCCCCCTTTTTTTTCCCCTCATTTACCCACTTACTGCCTTCCCTCTACCTCCCTCTAAAAATATTTTTACCCATTCTTTAAAAATTTTTTCCCCTTGGGAATTCATATAAATTATTAAATACCCATCTTATAATTGATATTTAAATATTCTTTTTGATTTTAAATAAATTTTTTATTTAGCATTGAACATTTTTAGTATGATAATTAATAATTTTCCTTTTCCATACATTTAAAAAATAATTTCTTGTAAATGTTATTTAACCAGATAAGCATTTTATATCATAGTTGAAGGAGTTATTCACTTGATACATTTTTTTTAATAAAAATGTTTTATTTAACTATTTAAATTATACCCAAACCAATGGTTTCCCATCCAAATGTTAAACCCCCAAAAATAATTTTGATGTCAAAAAATTAAAATCCTTTAATTCATTAAATTCCCTTCATTAATAATTCTTTTTTTGATCATCCATCACAAGTATTACCCAATTATTCGATTTTACCCAGCCTTCATAAAAAACCAGATACGGTTCCTACCTTTCCCCCCCTTCTGTATACCATCTCTCCCCAGAATTAAACCATTAATAACTTTTACCAAATATTTTTCCATATATTTAAATTATACCCTTCAAAACTCGAATCCCAACCAATCATACCATGGGGGTCCCCCAAAGCCTAGTTCTTAATTTCTTAACCCTTTTTTTTTTCGCAAATTCTGAACAAAAAAAAGGGTGGTATTCATTCTTAAAACTCCTTTAAACCCCAAAGGTAAAACTGGAAACCCAAACGTGGGGGCAAAAAAAAAGTTATGGTTTTGAAAGATTATAAATTATACTTATAAAATCTTAATGGTATTAATCATATTAATTATTAAAATGAAAATTTTTAAAAACTTTTAAATAATAATGAAAAAAAAATTTTAATTACTATAATATTCATTTTCTCAAATTTACGAAATTAGTATATTGAAAACAAATAAAACTTATATATAATAAAAATATGTTTTTTATAATTATACTATTATATTAACTTAAAATTTTTTATATTTAGTTAATTATTATTATAATATATTACAATTAATATTTAAATATTAATAATACTTATTATATAATACAACATAATAATTTGTTAAATATATATAATATATATATATAAAATTGGCCATTTAAATGATATTTAAAATTAATAATAAGTTAAAACATTACAAATTCAATTTAAATTAAAATTAAAATCTATTTTAAAAATAATATAGGGAAAAAATTGCTAAAGAAGGGTAATGGTTATCATAGGCAATATATAGAAAGCACAATAACCAATCAATAAAAAGAAAATTTTTCCGGGTCATAAAGTTCCCCCCCCCAAAAACATAATAAAAATTTTGCCCCATTTCAGAAATTTAAATTAATGAGCCCTTAATATAGAACACAGATTCCACACATGGCCCACGGAAGCAAAAAAAGATGGCCGAACTTCATTATATTCCCCATACTAAGGAAAATTTACATTTCATAAAATAAATAAAGGGGTTTTCCCTATAAAGAGAAGGTTTTTGTAAAAAAGATATTTAAAAAATTATATGTAAAATTTTTTTGTTCTATAAGTTTTTACATATAATATTTAAAATTTTTTAAAAATTTTTTATATTTCTAATTAAATTTGGGGGTTAAAATTTGGATGGTTGGTTGGGGGATCTTTTGGCTTCAAAACTGTGTTGGTAGACGGATCCAAACAACTCGGAACCTTTGTCCTAAGAAGGAAAACAGACTTTAAAAATAGGGCCTCCCTTTAACCTAAAACCAGGAAGCAAGAATACTCCCATAAATTTTTAAATAACAGATCAAATTCTATTTCGAAGGATAAAATTTTTTTAAAATTCAGATACTCTTCCGCCAGAAACCCTACTTACCGCCAGACAATATTTCCCCGTAATTTATAATAAACTATAATCAAATTCACCTAATTAATTATATAAGAAATTTTAAACCATTAAAAATATAAATACAATTATATATTAAATATTAAATAAATAAATTAAACATATTATATAAATATTTCCCTTAACAAAATATATATAAATATCAATAATTTTTCCCATACCAAACCCAAACCTTAATACCAAATTATAAAATTTAAAAAATTCAATTTTATAAAATTAAAAAATAAAAATTATTAAAAAAATATTCAGGTCTTATACAATTAAATTTAAACCCTTAAAAAAATGCAAAAAAAATGTTGATGGTTTAAAATTATAAATTTTAAAAATATTTTTAAGACAAGGTTGGTTTTACCTTTCCCCTTAAAACCCTTTTGCCTTATATCATTTCTTTTATTAAATTTGCTAAAAAAACAAATTAAACCAATTTTTTTGGGGAAAAAATTTCCAAAAATAAATTTTAAATTTTTATGCATTCCTTTAAAATAAATTTTAATTGAAATTTTTTCTAATCATACGGTTTTTTTTGCATTTCCAAATACTATATTATGAACAAATAAATTTTTTTTACCATTCAAATAAT
>JACEEZ010017193.1:0-20000 GCA_016584305.1 Chionoecetes opilio
ATTTTTAAAGTTTAGAATTAGAAGGGGCTATCTGGAGAGTCCATGTTTGGTGGGCCGAAGGCCCACCAATTCACAGGTGGTGGGCCAAAGGCCCCCCAATAGCCCTCCGCAGGAGCTAGCCAAAAAGTCCGCCGGAGGGCGGCTTTGCGGCTAGTTTAAAATAATATATATATATATATATATATATATATATATAATATATATATATATATATATATATATATATATATATGTATCATGAGGAAAGGGTGGGGTGTCTGTCTGTTGGGAAGTCTGTCAATTCTCTCTAAAGTTTGCCATATGAGGTGATTGCGCCACGGGGGCGGAAAACCCATACCAGACCCCACACTCACAACCACACACACACACACCCCACACACAGGGCAGACAGACAGACACAACTTTCGCCTATATTACCATACCATCACCCCCCAAATATTCCCTCACCCCTCACCCATCACCCCCAACCCATCACCCCCCACCCATTCACCACCCATCACCCCACACCCCTTACCATCACCCCACCCATTCACTCACCCATTACCCATCACCCTACATCAAGGTTTCCTCAATTCTCGCAACCCACTTTTTTCACAATTATCGCTAATAGGCTGCTAAAAAAAAAAAAAAAAAAAGTGATCGGATCATCTCATAATTGGGCTTAAAAAACCTTCCCCTGGTCAACCCGGTTCCAAAAATGTGCCCCAAAGAGGTGATTGCGCCACGGGGGGCGGAACCTATACCACACCCCACACACACAAAGACAGACAGACAGACAGACAGACAGACAGACAGACACACTTTCGTTATATTATTATAGATTACCCATCACCCCCCACCTATTCCCTCACCCATCACCATCACCCCAAAACCCATCACCCCCCACCCATTCACTCACCCATCACCCCAAAACCCCTTACCCATCACCCCACCCATTCACTCACCCATTACCCATCACCCTACATCAAGGTTTCCTCAATTCTCGCAACCCACTTTTTTTTTCACAATTATCGCTAATAGGCTGCTAAAAAAAAAAAAAAAAAATGATCGGATCATCTCCCTATTGGACAACACACACACACACACACACACACACCACACCACACACACACACACACACAAATACACACTCCGTACTCCTTAGTGTAGTGGTAGAACGCTCGGTTCACAACCGAAAAGTCCCAGGTTCGATCCCCGGGCGGAGCGGAGATAGATGGCCTGTTTCCTTAAAACCCAAGCCCCTGTTACCCAGCAGTGAATGGGTTCCGGGTGTTAGCCGGGAGTTTGTGACCCGCCTCCCAGGGTGATGGTTTCGGCCAACACTAACAACTAAAGATGTATGATAAAATGTAGCAATGGAGACGGGGCCATGCGAGCGTTGCTCAGGCCCTGTAAAAATACAACTAGATGAAAAATACAACTAGATTAATACACACACATACAAACACACCCACTTACACACACGCACACCCACACATACACACAAACACATATGCACACAGACGCACACACATACAAACACACAAGCACACGCACACACACACACACAATCACACACACACATTTACACCCACCCACACATTTACACACACGCAAACACACAGAAACGCTCACACACACAAGCGCACATACACACAAACACATACATCCAAAAGCACACACAAATACACGCACACAAACCCATACACACAAACATACACACAAACATACACAAAAACACACACACACAAACCCATACACACAAACATACACGCACACAAAAACACACACACACGCGCGCGCAGAATACACACACATAAAAAAAACACTTAAAACACGCACACACAAACGTACACACAAACACACACATGCACAAACGCACAAAAAATACAAACACGCACACACACACGAACACACAACCACTAGCACACACAAGTACACACTCACAAGGGAAAAAAAAAAATCTCACACACACACACAACACACACACACACACCACACCACACACACACACACACACACACACACACACACAAAAACACACACACAACACACAACACACACACACACACACACACAACACACGCACAAACACAGGCACACACAAGCACAAACACACACACAAGCACATACAAAATCACACAAACACACATGAAAACATACACATATGCACACACACAAACACACATACAAACACACACTAACACAGAAACACACACACACACATACACATATGCATACCACGCGATGGGCAGGTTGATAACGTGCTGGTCTCCCATTCTATGGGTAGGCGGCTCGAATCGCTCGAAACCTCGCGCTCCCGGGGATCTTGCACTGACAAATTCGGGCGGTTACTTTCCCCCTTGAGGAAGGGGATGGGGGTGTGTGGTGTTTGAGGTCCCAGCATTGCCCAAAGATCGGTAATAATGAGCTCCAAACTCGCACTGAGAGGGTGAAACTGGCGATCGCGAGCCAGCTCGCGTGGACAAGACCATGGGAGAATAACACACAAACAACCAAACACACACACACACACACACACACACACACACACACACACACACACACACACACACACACACACACAACACACACACACACACACACACACACACACAGACACACACACACACAGACACACCCAACACACACAACACACAACACACACACACACACACACACACACACACACACACACACACACACACACACACAGACGCACGCGCGTACACACGCACACACGAACACACAAAAGGTATTTCTTATCACACGTAATTCCCTTTAGAAATATGAAGGCACGTTATAAGTAGGCCTATATTGTTTCCGCCACCTGCCTTCATCTGTGGCGGTTATTGTGTATCTAGGTATGTGTTAGGCTTGACCGAATTAGAAAGTTTGCGTCCAGCCTGCGAGTCTCCATATCCTAAGAACCAAAATTTTCCCTGGTGGTGATAACATATTTTTTCTCATTATTTTTCTTAACCATCTCCCTCTCATTCTCATCTTCTCTCTCTTTCCTCTCTCTCTCTCTCCTCTCTCTCTCTCTCTCTCTCTCTCTCCTCTCTCTCTTCTCTCTCTCTCTCTCCTCTCTCTCCTCTCTCTCTCTCTCTCTTCTCTCTCTCTCTCTCTCTCTCTCTCTCTCTCTCTCTCTCTCTCTTCTCTCCTCTCTCTCTCCTCTCTCTCTCTCTCTCTCTCTCTCTCTCTCTCTCTGGCATTCCAATACGCCTCTCCCCTTCCTCTCCCTCCTGTCCTTATATTCTTTCTCTCAACCTTGATTTTTCCTCTTTGCTTTTGAATTCTTATCACACACACACACACACACACACACACACACACACACACACACACACAGGAATGGGTGTTGAAAAGTGTTCATATATATACTCTCTTAATTAAATGTTCTAAGTGAATGTATTGGTGATAAGGATGATGTTTGTTAGTGAGTGAGTGTGAGTGAGTGAGTGAGGGGGGAGGACAAGGCATTGGGTGGAAAAAAGCACTTACGACACTTTCTTATCGGTTGGACTGATGTTAGTTTTGTTATGGTTAGTGTGTGTGTGTGTGTGTGTGTGTCTGTGTGTGTGTGTCTGTGTGTGTGTGTGTCTGTGTGTGTCTGTGTGTGTGTGTGTATGTGTGTTTGTGTGTGTGTTCGAGTGTATCCATCTAGTTGTATTCATCTAGTTGTATTTTACGGGGCCAGAGCAACGCTCGTATGGCCCCGTCTCCATATCAACATTTTTTTATCATTCATCCTTAGTGCTTAGTTTTGGCCGAAGCCAGCACCCCGGAGAGCAGGTCACAAACCCCGGCTAACACCCGGTACCCATTCACTGCTGGGTGGACAGGGGCTCGGGTTTTAAGGAAACAGCCCATCTGTTTCCGCTCCGCCCGGGGATCGAACCCGGGACTTCTCGGTTGTGAACCGAGCGTGCTTCCCCTACACCACGGAGTACCCTAGTGTGTGTGTGTGTCTGTGTGTCTCTGTGTGTGAATGTGTGTGTCTGTGTGTGTACGTGTGTGTGTGTGTGTGTGTGTGTGTGTGTGTGTTGTGTGTGTGTGTGTGTGTGTGTTGTGTGTGTGTGTGTGTGTGTGTGTGTGTGTGGTGTGTGTGTGTGGTGTGTGTGTGTGTGTGTGTGTGTTGTGTGGTGTGTGTGTGTGTGTGTGTGTGTGTTGTTGTGTGTGTGTGTGTTGTGTGTGTGTGTGTGTGTGTGTGTGTGTGTGTGTTGTGTATGTGTGTTTGTGTGTGTGTGTGAAGTATTCATAGCGAGGGATATTCCATGGAGACAAGAGAAGCTACACACACATACACACACACACACTCCCTTCTTTCTCCCACTCCTTCGCCTTACCCCTTTACCTCCAACCTCCCCCCCTTCATCCCCTCCTCTCCTTCCTCCCACCCCATCACGCCATATCTGCACACTTGTCGTCAGGAGCCGCTGTACTGCGCTCACACACACACACACACACACACATAGAGGTCATGGTAATTCTGGTATCGCAGTAATTATACAACAATGAATAATACAACAGCAATCATACAGTAAGCAGAAGTAGTAGTAGTAGTGGTAGTAGTAGTAGATGTAGTTGTAGTTGTAGCAGTAGCAGTAGTAGTTATAGTAGTAGCAACAGCAATGATAATTAAGATTAAAAAAACCAGGCAATTCAATAAAAAACCCTCAGCCTACCTTGCTTCCAGTTTATATGGCGTTTAGGAAAGCAATGAAGGCAGGACAAAGGGAAGGGATGTGTCTGGGGAAGGAAAAATAGAAGCAATAACATGTTAGATAAGAAAAAAGCAAATCAGCCAAAGAAGGAAGCATGAACTGATGTTGGGGAGCTTGGAATGGGTGGAGGTGGAGATAAATTAGGGGCTTGTTGGAGGAGGAAGGAGGAAGGAGGCAGGGGCAGGGCGTTGCAAGAATGTTACTGTAGCACAAGACCCCGCCCTTACCTGCCCAGTTTGGCTGCAACAATAGTTTGAAAAAAAAGGCGTACAGCACTAGTACAGCTGCATTATTAAGGGGAACATAACTATTGTCCATTAGTCGCTTGAGGAACACAAGATACTATATAGTCGAGGTGAGGGAGTAATACAAAGAGTGTCTGTATTGGAAGGACGCTAGAGAGATTTTTCAAGGTTATATGAGCAGTATAATCGACCTTGTAAGCGAGGTGAAGGGATACACTGCAGGGCAAGGCTGGTATACGGGCATCACGTGAGCAGGAAAGACTAGCATCCCATCCTTAGATAGTGCTACACCTCAACCTTGCTCTCAGCCAAAGCTCAGTGACAGGTGACGCGACATTGTATTGAGTACGCGAAGAGACACGCACACAAGAATGTACATGAAGGGCTTCGGGGATACCTCAATGCTGGCTGAATCATTGCACTGTATAACCCGCCGGCTGGTGTTCGTAATAACGGGGGCCAAGTACAGTACTCACTACTCAGTGACCCTTGAGAGAAGCGAGTGAGCAAGCCTGAGTGAGAGGAGAGAGAGGGAGTGGGGAGGGAGAGGAGTGGACAGGAAAGGAGGAGGAGGGGAGGAGCTAGGGAGTTGCCTTGCCGTGCTTTAAGTTGCATGCGCTCAAGATATTTTGCTGTATTTTTTCTAGTATATGAATGTAGCCAGACCGTTAAAGGCTGTGACCACACTATTCCCACGTGCATTTACACTAACTTCCTCCTTCTTCTCTTGCTCGTCCTCTCGTAGTTACGCCACTCACACCTCATTACTCCATCAACCAATCCTCCTCCTCCATGTCCTCCTTCCTTCCCGAATATTTCCATATGTATGTAAATTTACCTAAATCATCACCACCATCAGCATTAGCAACAGGATGCATAAGTTTCACATTTCCTCTATATTCAGACGCTGTTTCACTTGTTTGCTTGCTTGCCACACACCACAGGGTCCACCGCTTACTACGTGTTGCAACGCCACCATCATCATTCCCTCGATGTATTTGTTTAGGATATATTTAGACCCGATAAAAAATACTCTTCCATAACTGAAAATACAAGAATTACGAGTTGAAAAAGTATGATTATTGCGCTAGAGTACATGGAGAAAAGAGGAAAAACAATGCTTAGCCGTAAAGTGATGCTGAACGAGAACTTGCTTAAAAATAAACAAACATTGACGCCAATATGAAAGGCTACGGCGACAGTGGTGGTGATTGTGGTGGTACTGTTTACGGGTGCGAAAGCTGGTGGTGGTGGTGGTGGGGGTGGGGGTGGTGGTGGGGTGGGGGTGGAGGTAGGGGTGGGGGTGGGGGGTGGGGGGGGTTTGGGTACAGTAGGGAGGCATTGAGGGAGGTCAGGGCACAAGGACAACCTCTAAGACCTATGCCAACGCAGGTCCTTGAATGGAAAGGATCATCAACATTCCTGTGCAGAATGTGTTTGTGTGTGGGTGTGTGTGGGTGTGGGTGTGGGTGTGGGTGTGGGTGGGTGTGTGTGTGTGTGTGGGTGTGGGTGTGTGGGTGTGTGCTTGTGTGCTTGTGCTTGTGCGTGTGTGTACGTGTACGTGAGCGCCTTATCACTACAGGAATCTAGTGTAAACGGAAAAGAAAGGGATATTTACTCGGGGGGGGAGGGAGAGAGAGAGAGAGAGAGAGAGAGAGAGAGAGAAGAGAGAGAGAGAGAGAGAGAGAGAGAGAGAGAGAGAGAGAGAGAGATCTTAGAGTTGCCGTGATATTCATGACACGGGTGTGAGGCATTTGGTTTGTATCCAGATGCTCTACAGGTCATAGAGAATGCGACGAGGATGGTGGTGGTGGTGGTGAAGCAGACTGTTATATTCAGTTGTTTATATACTTTCCTTATTAGCATGACTTACCGAAACGAACTTTAGTCTCGGGAAAAAATGAAAAGTTTAATGGGGAGTTTTCGAAGCTAAGCCGCCAGATGTCTCTCGCGCATCTCACTTCCTCTGCCCTTTGAGCCTGAATGATTTATCATTTACCGTAAATTCCCTGTACTTTTTCGGGACATATCAGAATTACCCTTCAATACAACAACTGAAGCAGTTCTTAATAAAAAATGTAGTTTATTATTTTATTTGTGAGCACTTGGTGAAAATATTGGCAAAACAATTAAATACTTGAAAACTCAATCTTTAAAAATCGTCTTTTCATGAATAAACGCAAGTTGAAGCAGAATGAGGCTTCAGGAAATATCTACTTGTATGTAAGCATTCACTGAGTACCTATTTTGGGTGTATATGTCTCTCTTACGACGAACATTTAACCAAGACAGAGTGTGGCGTTCAGCATCTCCACAGAAACCATCCCGCTGGCAGGATCTGCTATCACCCACTTTCCTGTTGACACGACGCGGGGAGGGACAGCTCAGCGCCGCCGCTCCCTTACCTCACGGCCCATATCTCTGATACTCCTATATAGCTTCTCAATACCAGAGGCTGTCATCTTATAACTATCATCATCCGCTTATCTCATCACACTCTCTATCCTCTACTGGAATATTCGTGGCATCCGCTCCCACATACCGTTTCCCACATAAAGGAGAGTCTCTTTATTTCACCTGCTTTGTGAAATTCCCCCTGCTTTGACTGTGACTTTGTATTGTTGGGGCGGATCGGAGTGGCGCGTGTAGTTACGTGACAGACGTGCAGTCACTATTGTACTGTGGGTAGTAGTAGTTTGCGTAATAAAGCCGTGCACAGCAGTAAATGTCTCCTTGCAGTCCTTTCCGTCTCCATAGCCCTGAGTCGTTAGTGTGTGACGAAGTTTGAGAGGGGTGGGTTGCCCCCCCCCCCACCTCCTTCGTTACAATAGGATAAACCAGAGGACATAGGGTATTCAGAGAGAAGGGTTGGTTGATTGATTCAGAGGGAAGGACATTGAGGTGGATCGAGAGGGCGGCGGAGCTCTCGCATGTAAACAAACGCTTTCAACTGTCTTCCATCCCGTACTGTTCTTGAGTTGCCAAGCACTTAAAATTACTTCTTGGTTAAATGTTCGTCGCAAGACAGACAGACACCCAAAATAGGTACTCAGTGAATGCTTACATACAGGTAGATATTTCCTGAAGCCTCATTCTGCTTGAAAGTGCGTTTATTCATGAGAAGACGATTTTTAAAATTTGAGTTTTCAAGTATTCAATTGTTTTGCCAATATTTTCACCAAGTGCTCACAAATAAAATGATAAACTACATTTTTTATTAGGAACTGTTTCAGTTGTTGTATTGAAGGGTAATTTTGATATGTCCCGAAAAAGCACAGGGAATTTACGGTAAATGATAGATCATTCACGCTCAAAGGGCAGTGGATATGACAGCGCGAGAAACAGGCTTGAGCGTGAGCTTATTAGAAAACTCCCCAATTCAGAACATTAGCATTTTTGCATGTGCATGTTTGGGAAACAAATAGTTTTTCTAACCATATTTTCTCTTTAAATGAGCCTTTTAACCTATGTGTGTGTGTGCGCGTGTATATATATATATATAATATATATATATATATATATATATATATGTTGTGTGCGTGTGCGTGTGCGTGCACGTTTAGTCGCTGTGAATCTGAGTGACATGACTCTTGGTTTCATCATGGCATTGTGTGTGTGTGTGTGCTGTCACTAGCCGGGAAGCAGCAGAAGGCATGGTTATATTTACACTCCGGCCTGCATGGCGCCTCGCTGGCCAAGCTTAGGCAAAGAAGGAGTTCTTAGAAACGTACAGAAGATAAATAAATGGAGGAGGAGAGGAAGATCGTGAGGAAGAGAGATATATAAGAGTGGGAAATAAAACATGTTGGATATTACTGAGGACATTAAGAGAGTAAGAAGGATGGAAACAGAGAGAAGAGGTTGGTAATGAAAAGCATATACAGACCACTGACTAGAGACGGGCAGAGAGTATGGTGTGACAAAGGTTTAGAAAAGAAGCAAAAGGCGATGGAAAAGACAAGTCACAGAGGTTATTAGAAGGGAATGAAAGAATGGGGGTGAAAAAAAGGTGCTAAGGTGAAGGTTGGGAAATAGGAAGGGATGGTTACAGTAGCAGAGGAATGGGTATACTATACAGGCAGAGGCGAAAAGGGTAAAAAAAAGGGGATATATGCAGGAGAAGAAGATTTAAGAGGCAGGGAAAATAACAGGGTACAGATATATTGGCAGGGGTTAGGGAAGAGAACGTAAGAAGTGAAAGGAGGAAAAGATTAGAGGTTATTGTGCGTGCGTGCGTGCGTGCGTGCGTGCGTGCGTGCGTGCGTGCGTGCGTGCGTGCGTGCGTGCGTGCGTGCGTGCGTGCGTGCGTGCGTGCGTGCGTGCGTGCGTGCGTGCGTGCGTGCGTGCGTGCGTGCGTGCGTGCGTGCGTGCGTGCGTGTGCGTGCGTGCGTGCGTGCGTGCGTCGTGCGTCGTGCGTGCGTGCGTGCGTGCTTGCTGCTGCGTGCGTGCGGGGTGCGTGTAAGATTCACCCATGTCTTGTCCACGCGAGCGAATCGCGACGCGTTTCACCCCCGCGCGAGCTTGGACTCATTATTACCGTCTGGTTGCTGGGACCTCACACACCGAAATACACACACCCTTGCTCAAGGGTGACAGTTACCGCCCGAATTTATCAGTGAAAAATCACAAGGAGCAGTAAGGATTCGAACCGGCTACCGAACCGGCTACCAAACCGGCTTGTGTATGTGTATGTGTGCGTGTGTGTGTGTGTGTGTGTATGTGACTGTGTTGTGTGTGTGTGTGTGTGCGTATGTGTGGTTGGTTGGAAATATGGTTGCAGCTTGGTCATGTCGAGGAAGTGATGTTAGGTTTTTCCTATATCCCCCCATGTGACTCTCAATATTACTCCCACCATGCTTTTGCTGCAATCCAGGAAAAGATTATGCATAAATATATGAGGAACGGATACATTATTATGGGTGACATGAATGCCAGGTTTGGGAAGGCGGTGCGAGACTTAGTACAGCTGTACGAGTTGCCTGGTATGAACCTACCCGAACATTGAGGACGATATAGGCCTGATGAATGATAATGCTGAATTTTTGTCATCCATTTGTTTAGATAATAAGCTACTAGTATTGAATAACCTGAAGACACGAGACAAACAATTCATGAGTAGTAAAACGTACAGGAAGCGCGACACATGGGTGTCTGAGCTGGACACGTGTCTCCTGTCCCCTGAGTTAGTGAAATATGTTCGTGAGTTTACAGTCATTAAGAGGACAGACCTCCCATCTGATCACGCCCCTATCAGCATAACGATTAGCCCTCCCGGGACGTGTCTGGACAATATTCTTGCCAGAGCCTCCATGCTGGGAGACCACGCAGTGTTATATGGCAGCGCCGTGACGGGATGCGTGGCGAAGAAACCCATTAGATTTTTCAATATAGACAGAGAAAAATTTGTTGAGAATATTAAATGTGTGAGTATTCCTAATAACAGTGTAAATGATGATGTCAATGTCTATGCTAAGAATGTGTCTGACGTCCTGTACGAGTGTGCGGAGCGTAGCAAGTGTGCCCCTACACCAGGTGTAGGCCAGGGTGACCTGCTCTTGGGTAGGTGGGAAAGGCTGTTGGGTGACACCGATGATGCCAGGGTGTGGAAGGCTATCAGCTGGAAAGGGAATTTTGAGGCAAGCGAACGTGACAATGAAGATCGTCCGAGTGACGAGGATTTTAAAATTAATTTTGAGCGTGTGTTGAATCCCATTCCTGTACCTCCCCCCTTGCATGTGAGCACTGATGTGACAATACCAGTGCTGGATGACCCTATCTCTCCTGTAGAAGTTGAATTACAAATTAAGAAACTGAAAGTGGATAAAGCGTGTGGGCCGGACGGCCTCAGTCCTGGTGTTCTAACCATGTTACCTGCACAGTGGTTGTTGACCATTACCTCAATGTTTAACACGGTGTTTTTGTCTGGCATGTACCCTGTGTCGTGGGTGAGAGCAAAGGTCTTTACGATTTTTAAAAGAGGGAACAGGTTGGATGCTGACAATTACAGAGGAATTAGTGTGATAAACTCACTTAGTGAATTATTCGACATGGTCCTTTGCTACAGATTAAACCAGTGGTTCCGCCCATTCCGTGAGCAGGCCGGAGCCCAGAGTAAAGCGGCTATTACACGGGCACTTTTCTGCTCAGTGAGCAGTGCTCAGTGAGCAGTTTTGAGGATTTTGCTCGATGAAAGCCTGTTTGGTTGAGCAAACAGGGAACTACTTCGAAGCTATTTTTGCTCGTCATTTTGAGTGAGCAAAAACGTTTTCTGTTATAAAGGACCGAAATTAGTGGATGACTATATTATTTATTGCAAGATCATTTTCTTCTAAAACTCAAAAAGACATCAACATGCCTGCTGACTGGACAGACGAGATGGAAAGCTTACTGATTGACTTAGTTCAGGCACATCCTACAATATGGAACATATATAGCCCTTTATTTGTTAAAAAAAACATTAAAAAAGAAAACATACACCCTCAATACGTAAGAAGCCTGACCTTCCAAGTCATTTATTTACGGTGATACACAGGCGACAGGTGTGTTGCGAGGCCGTACAGGTGTGTAGTGACAGGTGTGGTGTATATGGTAAAGCGAGATAGGCTAAGAGTGCAGTGTTAGCCCCCGAGTGTGTGTGTGTGACCTAAAGAGCGAACGCGTAGTTCTCGTCCACTATAACGGCGTCAGCCCCGTACCGCCGCGGCCACGGGTACGGCGCGGGCCACAGTGGTCCCATAGAAGCTACTCTCGGGGAATACAGGAAGTTTAAATGAATCAAAAACCTTTGGCCTAATCAAAAACCTTTCTTAATTAGGTATATTGAATTGAAAGTAGTTAGTTTCGTACACTGATTTTGAGTATTTTCGTACATACCTGGTGTCATTTCGTAACTCTAGTAGTCAAGCTCAACTCTGCGCTGAGTGTACGAAATGACTATGGTTTCATATAGACTACGAAACAACTTTTGGTAATAATGGACGAGAGTTTCGCGGTCGTTTTCAGAGACGCCTACAATAGGTGCTTGTTCTAATGGTGATAGTTTTATTTTGCGCAACACCCCCCCCCTCCCAAAAAAAAAAATATAATAATAATGAAACCTAACCTAACCTTATAGGTTTTAATGAAACCTAACCTAACCTTAAAGGTTTTAATGAAACCTAACCTAACCTTAAAGGTTTTAATGAAACCTAACCTAACCTTATAGGTTGTAATGAAACCTAACCTAACTTTAACCACAAAGTATAAGTTTTTTTTTTTTTTTTTTTTTTTTTTTTTGCGCAAAATAAAGCTATCTCCATTACAACAAGCACCGCTTATTAGGAAGCGCTATGATCATTTGTATCATAACCGCACTCAGGTCTGTATGTATTTTGCTCATCAACTCTAGTAGTCAAGTTCAACTCTGTGCTGAGTGTACGAAACGACTATGGTTTCATATAGACTACGAAACAACTTTTGGTAATAATGGACGAGAGTTTCGCGGTCGTTTTCAGAGACACCAACTATTTTTTCTTGGCCTACAATAGGTGCTTGCTCTAACGGAGATAGTTTTATTTTGCGCAACCTCCCCTCCAAAAAAAAAAAATTATAATAATAATGAAACCTAACCTAACCTTATAGGTTTTAATGAAACTTAACCTAACCTTAAAGGTTTTAATGAAACCTAACCTAACCTTAAAGGTTTTAATGAAACCTAACCTAACCTTATAGGTTGTAATGAAACCTAACCTAACTTTAACCACAAAGTATAAGTTTTTTTTTTTTTTTTTTTTTTCTCGCAAAATAAAGCTATCTCCATTACAACAAGCACCGCTTATTAGGAAGCGCTATGATCATTTGTATCATAACCGCACTCAGGTCTGTATGCATTTTGCTCATCAAAACACAGATCACCGTGTAATAGTTTCGTTGAGCAGCTCAGTGAGATCTGCTCAGTGAGCAGCTGCTCACTGAGCAGAAAAGTGCCCGTGTAATAGCGCCTTAAGCGTGGGTGTACAGAGCACATCGTCTCGCTGCGGCTCCTCACCGACATGGCGCGTCGGAAAAAACTTAAGTTGCTTGTAACTTTTGTGGACTTTAGTAAAGCCTATGATATGGTCCCTCGTGGCAAATTATTCACTATCTTGAAGCGGCTAGGGTGTGGAATGTTAATGTTGGCGGCACTTGTGGCCATGTACCGTGAGACCGAGTCAGTGATCGGCGGGGCCGTCATGACCGCAACCCTCGGGGTCAGACAGGGCTCACCCACCTCCTGCCTCTTGCTTATAGTATTCATGAACGAACTTATCAGAATGCTCAAGGCGAGGTGTGCGCCTGACGGGGTCTTAGGCTGGCTCCACACACTGGTGTTGATGGACGACACTGTATTGCTGGCTACGAGCAGGGAGGGAATGATCAACAAGGTTAGGATATTGAAGGAGTTTTGTAGTGAGCATGGGATGACCATTAATGAAAGTAAGACCAAATTTTTCGTGATTTGTGGTACAGAGGTTGACGCGGAGCCGCTGTGGGTGGATGGGCTCGTTATTGCTTCATGCGCGTCCTATATTTACCTCGGGTCGCCCTTCACCAGCGACGGCTCGGTGTCGTCCGCCCTTAGGGTGCATGCCAAGAACAAATTAGGTCATGTACTGAAGTTTGTGTCATTTGTTCATAAGAATAACGATGTACCGTTTGTGGTGAAACGGAGGGTGTTTGATGCGGCGTTAATGCCTGCGTTACTGTACGGCTGCGAGTCATGGGTAGGAGCAGATTTAAAGCCAATTACAAAGTTGTACAACCGGGCACTCAAACAGCTGTTGGGTGTGAGAAAATCAACCCCGAATGACGTGTGTTACGCTGAGTTAGGATACCCTTCACTGCTGGACTTAGTCAGATTAAAGCAGCACACTTTTTATTCTAAGCTAGCTTTGGAAAGATCTCATATAACGGATGATCCATTAATGTTTACCATAGAAATTGTCACTAGAGCCAACACGGCAATGAGCAGAACTATTGCAGAGTTTATTGGTAACAACGTGCCGGACATGCATGGCCTCTTGTTAAATATGCATGAGCGCATCGCAGCTTCCAGTGGGTCAAGGTGCGCCGTGTACCGCAGCATAAACCCCGGCCTTACAGTGCACAGTGTGTACAGGGACCGCCACAAGGTCCACGACCGATACAGGATCTCCTTCACTCGTTTCCGAGTGTCAGGTCATAGTTTGTGTGTTGAGACTGGAAGATGGAATAGGCGGGGGCGGGGCCGGTTGCCACTGGAGGAACGTCTGTGTGTATGTGGCGATGTACAGACTGAGGAACATGTTGTTGAAAATTGTCCTGTATCAAACAATATTAGGCAGCCAGTAGGCCTAACTTGTTTAGGTGAGCTATTTAACGGTAAATATAGCCATTATGAATGTTGTAAAATTATTCATGATTTTTTCACTTGTATGCGTAAGGTATGTGTGTCATGGATATCTCCTGGCACTGTTCGTGCACCGACAATTGATGTTGTTTTTGTTTTAATATAATTATGTGGACTGCAGATTGCATTATTTGTGTTGTTTATATTAGTACTAACAGTATGTATTGTTATAAGATTATGTGTTAATGTTAAGATTTATGTACACTGTGGTCAATAAATTATCTATCTATCTATCTATCTGTGTGTGTGTGTGTGTGTGTGTCGTCTATTGCACAGTGCCTGCGTTTCATGTATGTTTGTTAGTCACGTACAAGGAAGGAATAAAAGGAAACCCAAGGAAAAAAATAAAGGAAGAAAAGAACGAAAAGGAGGAGGTAATATATAAAAAGAGAGAGAGAGAGAGAGAGAGAGAGAGAGAGAGAGAGAGAGAGAGAGAGAGAGAGAGAGAGAGAGAGAGAGAGAGAGAGAGAGAGAGAGAGAGAGAGAGAGAGAGAGAGAGAGAGAGAGAGAGAGAGAGAGAAGCCATCGAACCCGAGTCTGCAAAGGCAAGGTCAAGGCCAAAATGATTATGGTGCAGGAGGAGGAGGAGGAGGAGGATTACATAGGATTACATAGGAATAACAGACACCAGGAGACCTATTGGTCCATAGCGAGGGTATCTGCTGAACTACATACTACTAACTATCAACTACTTGTAAGAAAACATTTGGAAAATGATACCATGTCCCTAAAGAGGATAGGAACATGGAAGTTTCATAGAGCAGAATGATAGGATATGAAAAATACTAACTACAACTACCACTACCACTACAACTAATCGATACGGGGGACTAGATAGGAGGAGGAGGAGGAGGGAGGAGGAGGAGGAGGAGGAGGAGGGAGGAGGAGGAGGAGGAGGAGGAGAGGAGGAGGAGGAGGAGGAGGAGGAGGAGGCGAGGAGGAGGGAGGAGAGGAGGGGAGGAGGAGAGGAGGAGGAGGAGGAGGAGGAGGACGAGAGGAGGACGAGGAGGAGGAGGAGGAGGAGGAGAGGAGGAGGAGGAAAGAGGAGGAGGAGGAGAGAGGAGGAGGAGGAGGAGGAGGTAGGAGGACGGAGGAGGGGATGAGAGGAAGAGAATACAGGGCAGTAAGAAAATAGCAAATATGGTTTAAGGACAGAGGAGAAAAGCCTTGCCAACTTTTCAGATAATTGATGAACCCTAAGCAGGCGTGATATAAAAAAAATATTAATAATATTCACAAAATATAATAAATAATGCCCCATATATTTATCCCACCATAATTATTATACACTCTCTATCATACTATACTACACTACCTACTACTACTACTACTCTATCTACTACACTACTTACTACTACTACTACTACTAACTACTACTCTACTACTACTACTACTACACTACTACTACTACTACTACTACTACTACTACTACTACTACTACTACTACTACTACTACTACTCTACTACTACTACTACTACTACTACTACTACTCTCTACTACTACTACTCTTTCTACTCCCTCTCTCTCTCTCTCTACTTCTCTCTCTCTCTTCTCTCTTCTTATCTCACTCTCTCTTCTCTCTCCTCTCGCTCTCTCTCTCTCTCTCTCTCTCTCTCTCTCCTCTCTCTCTTCTCTCCTCTCTCTCCTCTTCTCTCTCTCTCTCTCTCTCTCTCTCTCTCTCTCTCTCTCCTTCTCTCTCTCTCTCTCTCTCTCTCTCTCTCTCTCTCTCTCTCTCTCTCTCTCCTCTCTCTCTTCTCTTCTCTCTCTCTCTCTCTCTCTTCTCTCTCTCTCTCTCTCTCTCCCCTCTCCCCCTCTCTCCTCTCTCTCCTCTCTCTCTCTCCCTCTCTCTCTCTCTCTCCTCTCTCTCTCTCTCTCTCTCTCTCTCTCTCTCTCTCTCTCCTCTCATCTCTCTCTCTCTCTCTCATCCCCTCTCTCTCTCTCTCTCTTCTCTCTCCTCTCTCTCTCTCTCTCTCTCTCTCCACTTGTAAATTGTTATATTCAGAGGACATTATTGTTATAAACGCTTTAAAGTTCCTGAAAGCAGCAAAACTTTTGTTTTAACACTCCCCCTCACCCCATCAAAGTCATGATTCATTTTCCTTCTTCCTGATTTCCAAGTAAGTTACCTCATACTGACCTGAGTTGGTAGCGGATTTATGTATTTACCTAGCTGTATTTACCTAGTTCTAACATACAGGAAAAAAATTATGCTCGAAAAAACTACTATTATCCAGCTTTGCTTTGAAGTGTGTGTCATATATCCATGGTCTTGTCCACGCGAGCTGGTTCGCGATCGCTAGTATCACCCTCCTGGTGCGAGCTTGGAGCTCATTATTACCAATCTATGGGTGATGCTGGAATCTCACACACCGCACACTCCCATCCCCTTGCTCAAGGGGGACAGTAACCGCCGAAATTTATCAATGGAAAACCTCCCGGGAATGAGCGGGACCGCAGATCGAACGCCGGACCACAGAATGGTACCGGACGCCCTAACCCACCAAGCCGTTCAGGCAGTGTGTGTGTGTGTGTGTGTGTGTGTGTGTGTGTGTGTGTGTATGTGTGTGTGTGTGTGTATGTGTGTGTATGTGTGTGTATGTGTGTGTGTGTGTGTGGTGTGTGTTTGTGTTTGTGAGTGTGTGTGTGTGTGCTTGTGTATGTGCATGCGTGTGTGTGTGTGTGTGTGTGTGTGTGTGTGTGTGTGTGTGTGTGTGTGTGTGTGTGTGTGTGTGTGTGTGTGTGTGTGTGTGTGTGTGTGTGTGTGTGTGTGTGTGTGTGTGTGTGTGTGTGTGTGTGTGTGTGTGTGTGTGTGTGTGTGTGTGTGTGTGTGTGTGTGTGTGTGTGTGGTGTGTGTGTGTGTGTGTGTGTGTGGTGTGTGTGTGTGTGTGTGGTGTGTGTGTGTGTGTGTGTGTGTGTGTGTGTGTGTGTGGTGTGTGTGTGTGTGTGTGTGTGTGTGTGTGTGTGTGTGTGTGTGTGTGTGTGTGTGTGTGTGTGTGTGTGTGTGTGTGTGTGTGTTTATTTCTTTGTGTGTGTGGTGTGTATGCGTGTAAAGGATAGATAATTAGATAAATGCCATAGGTATTTATAGTTAGATATATGAATACCATAAGACGGCGTCTTGTGGTATTGATAATAAATATTTTCATATATTTATACTATATACGGTACGGTATATACGGTATTGTGAGAGATGACTACGAGTTATGTGTTGGTCCCCATGGCTCCGGTACCAGAAACACCAACAGCTCTCTGCTTCTGAACTTTGCAAGGTCCAGAAGGTTGATAATTGCAGGTTCTTGGTATCAGAGACCAGAGCTGCACCGCTGGACATGGTATAGTAATGCCGGAGGGGTAGCAAAGGAGATCGACCACATCCTCCTTAGCACTCGTTGGAGGATCCTCCAGAACTGCAGGGTTTACCGGAGTGCTGAGTTCTTTGGAACAGATCACAGACTTGTTGTTGCTACACTTAAGCTTCATGTCAAGTCCAGAAGAATCTCAAGAGGTAACCATACTGTGTTTCATCTTGAGAAACTGAAGGACTTGACATGTGCTCATGAGTATGCGGTGGCAGCCTCAAATCGGTTTGATGTGCTCGGTGCTCTCGGGGACCCTGTAGAACTGTGGGATACCTTCAAACGTGAAACTCTACAGGCTGCCAAGGAGTGTATTGGGGAGCGCCCGAGGTCAAGGCGTGGTTTTGTCTCGACGGAGACGCTGGAGAAAATCGAGGAGAGTCGCGCTGCCAGGCTGGCTGGGAACCGGGACCAGCACAGGGCTCTGTCACGCCGGACTAGAACCCTCCTGGGGAGAGACAAGGAGAGGTATGTCAGGAGTCTCGCTGAGGATGTCGAGGGTCATTTGAATGCTAATGACCTCCGACCCGCCTACCGAGCCCTGAAGAAGCTCCGTTCCAAGTCTCCTTCTCGGGCGAGTGCTATTCGAACAGCAGATGGGCGCCTCGTGTCGGACATGGGATGGGCAGATGGCTCGTTGGGCTGAGTACTTTGGGCAGTTGTTCACGGTGGACCCTCCAACTGAGCAGCTTCATACCACTGGGTTACAGGCAGTGGATGCCGATCCTCCCATTGACGAAAGCGCACCCTCTCTTGACGAAGTCAGAGAGGCTGTAGCAAAGTTGAGGGGTGGAAAGGCAGCTGGTGTTTGTAATATCAGTGCGGAGCTCCTCAAAGCTGGGGGTGAGGCCATGATCCACGGGTTGCATGCTGTCCTGACTGCCGTGTGGCAATCAGGTACCATTCCTTCTGACTGGAAAAGGGGCTGGTCGTCCCTATCTGGAAAGGGAAAGGGACCGTCAGGACTGCAACAATTACCGCGGTATTACACTGCTCAGCGCACCAGGCAAGGTGCTTGCCCATCTATTGCTGACACGGATTCGCAGCCATCTGGTGAAGCATCAGAGACCTCAGCAGTCTGGGTTCACGCCTGGTAGTCAACACGGACCGTATTCTAGCGCTTCGTGTCCTGGTGGAACGCCGACGTGAGTTTCGACAGGGGATGCTTGCAGCCTATGTTGATCTCAAGAAGGCGTTTGACTCAGTGCATCGTGAGTCACTCTGGGATCTTCTGCGACTTCGAGGGATTCCTGCAAGGACTATTGGTTTGATAACTGGTCTGTATTCTGGGACTGAGAGTGCTGTGAAGTGTGGGGCAGGTGTATCCGGCTTCTTTCCTGTGAATACAGGAGTGAGGCAAGGGTGCGTCCTTGCCCCATCACTTTTCAACGCTTGTATGGACTGGGTATTGGACAAGGTTGTAGATCAAAGTGATTGTGGAGCATCCGTTGGCAACACCAAGATCACTGATCTTGTTTTTGCCGATGATGCAGTAATCTTTGCTGAGTCGCTGGAGGTCCTGGTGATGGCTCTCGAGGCGCTGCACGAGGAGGCAAAGCCTTTGGGACTTGAGGTCTCTTGGCTCAAGACCAAAGTCCAGGTGTTTGGAGACTTACTAGATGAAGCAGTACAGTCTGTTCATGCGTGTGGCGAGGACATTGAGATCTTGGAAAGTTTTACATACCTTGGTAGCGCAGTCCATAATGACGGCGGTCACTTCAAGAAGTCTTACGGCGGATTGGAATAGCCCACGGTGTTATGGACTCGCTCAGCGGGAGTATTTGGCGTTGTCGGTATCTGTGCAGGAGGACAAGGATCCGGATCTTCAAATCGCTTGTGATCCCTGTCTTACTCTATGGTTGTGAGACATGGACACTAAATAGTGACTTGAAGAAACGAATCAATGCCTTTGGTAATAAGTGTCTTCGCAGAATCATGGGGTATCGCTGGGATGATTACGTGTCAAATCAGCGATTGCACCGTGAGACTGAATCGAGGCCTATTACCTGCATAGTCCGTCAGCGCCAACTTCGGCTATATGGGCATGTGGCACGCTACCCTGAAACCGATCCTTCCCATCGGGTTGTATCTGTAAGAGACAATCCGGCGTGGAGGAGGCCAAGGGGGCGCCCACAAAGCTCGTGGCTGGGGCAAGTTGATGTTTCTTGTCGAGAGCTGCTTGGTATGGGAAAGGAGCCTGCATGGGAACTCGCGCGTGGTGACCCTCGGGAGTGGCGTCGTAGGGTGGGCGAGGCGACGCGCCCCCCGGCGTATGCCCCCAATGAT
>JACEEZ010017193.1:25000-80000 GCA_016584305.1 Chionoecetes opilio
AAAGATGACATTGCAATAACCTCTCTCTCCTTCAGCTCTCTCTCTCTGTCTCTCTCTCTCTCTCTCTCGCTCTCTCTCGTCTCTCTAAGCTCTCTCTCTCTCTCTCTTCTCTCTCTCTCTCTCTCTCTCTCGTCTCTTCGTCTCTCGCTCTCTCTCTTCCTCTCCGTCTCATCTCTTCTATCAGTCTCTCTCTCTCTCTTCATCTCTCTCTCTCTCTCTCTCCTCTTTCTCTCTCTCGCTCTCTCTCTCTCTCTCGCGAAGTCGATCATTCCTCTCTCTCTCTCGTCTCTCGTCTCTCTCCTCTCTCTCATCTCTCTCCTCCTCTCTCTCTCAAATCTCTCTCTCTCTCTCTCATCTCTCCTCCTCTCTCTCTCTCGGGGTCTCTCTCTCTCTCCTCCTCTCTCTCTCTCCTCAGTCTCCCTCTCTCCTACTCTCGTCTCTCTCGTCCTCTCCTGAAAAGCTCGTCAATCTCTCTCTCTCTCCCTTCCTCTCGTGCTGCTCCTCTCACTCTCTCTCTCTTCGCCTCTCTTCTCTCTCATCTCTCTCTCTGACTCCTCTCTCTTTCCACACACACAGGGACCACGGGCACCTGATGGCCACAACTGCCTGTCACTTGTCCCATGACGTGGTAAGCTTACCTCCCCCCCCCCCCTTTAGGATCAAATAGCTATGATGTGAGGAACCAGGAGGCGAATGCAAACGACTAAGCCAGCTGTGGCAAAGGGTCAAATAGAGCCCTGTTACCACGCCTCTTCCTCTTGTTGTTCATGTTCTATCTCCTCCTCCATCTTCTCTTATACTACTCTTGATGTTCTTGCTCTCTCTTTCCTTCTCCTCCTCTCTTCTTGTTGCTGTTCGTGGGATCTTCCTCCCCCTCGTCGTCCTCCTCCTCTTGTTCTTCTCCCTCTTCTTCCTTCTCCTCACCTCATCAACCTCTCGCACCTTAATCAAGCAAACTCATCCCACACTGATGTTGTTTATATATCCTCTTCCTTTGAAGCGCGATTAATCCTGCTCTAGGGATGCTGCAGATGGTATTATTTGGTCATGGAGACAGCGGGATACAATATTGGCCTTATTGCGGATAGAGTGTGTGAGTGGTTGTGTGTGTATTCATGCTAGTTGGTATTTTACAGGGCCTGAGCAACGCTCGTATGGCCCCGTCTCCATATCAACATTTTTATCATTCATGCCTTAGTGCTAGTTTTTGGCCGAGCGCAAGCAGCGATCGAAGACCGGGTGACATGGGCGAAGAGGTCACCAAACCCCGGCTAACACACCCGGTAAGGACCCATGTCACTGGTGGGTGGACAGTGGCTCGGGTTTTTTAGAGGAAACAACCCATTTGTTTCCGCTCCGTCCGGGAATCGAACCCGGGACTTCTCGGTTGTGAACCGAGCGTGCTTCCTCTACACTACGGAGTACCCCATGTGCGTGCGTGCGTGCGTGCGTGCGTGCGTGCGTGCGTGCGTGCGTGCGTGCGTGCGTGCGTGCGTGCACACAATTCCAACATATCTCTCTCATCTTCCAAAAGTTTTACATATCCAGCCATTTCACTGTGTAGATGACAAGTGTAAGGCTGAGAATGTGGCCCTGATCTGCAAGTGTGAGTTAACCAATAGTCTGTTGGTTGCGTGTTGTACAATGTAGTACATACGAGCTGAGTGTAACGTAGGTAAATCCCGTCTTGGGGTATGTCGCAGCTGGCAGGATACAGACATAAACTGATCTGATTATACTGGGAAAGATTGTGTTTGTGTATCTGTTTTTTTAGTATCTGAACAAACCTAAGGGACCTATTATGTAGTAAATGGGACCCTTAAAATATATATAATGATATTAACAATAATGGTAGTAATGGCGATGATAGTACTAATGATGTCATAAGGTATAATAGTATAGATGATAAATGTGGTAAAGGGGATCATACGGTATGGGTGATAGTAATGCAATGTATAAAGGAAATTATAACGGTGATAATAATAATGATGATAGTAAAAATAATAATAGTATTGACGATAATGATATAATAGTCTTCACACAAATTATGTGACACACAAATGATGTGAAATAAAGGAGTCTTAACTTAGTGTTATTGCTTTCATGAATATCACTGAACATTGCATTGATGTCATTATGATCATCGCTGCTTAAGAACTCAAAAAACATCAACTTCTCATGAGATTCACTAGAACCCTTGCCAAAACACTCGCTAGCGTAATAAAACTTCCCTGTTTATTTAGAAATATTGTTCCACCGCCATTCATGTTTATACGTTACATCTTATCAACTAAAAGCAAAACTACAGCTGTTATGTTGCGTCAGTAATTAAGACATTTAGAAATCCCATAGGAAGTGTGTTTGGTATGTGTGTTTCCGTTAAAAGCTAATTATAAGGTGACGTGTCTTCTCAGACAGATGCTTTCACCTACAGACGCCAGGAGTTAGCAGGTCCGCTCATTAACAAGGTGTAAATCTGATCCAGGTAACCGAGGAACAGGTGACGCGTTATTTGTAGTAATAATTCAATAAAGGGATGAAATTAGAATAGAGACAAATCTAAATTCCTGTTTACTGCCACGTTGTATGGAAACATTACAGAACAACAACATTTTAACGAAATTATATTTGCCATAACAGTATTGTAGTCATTGGTGGCGGTGGCGTACACACACACACGCACGCACGCACGCACGCACGCACGCACGCACGCACGCACGCACGCACGCACGCACGCACGCACACGCCGCCGCACGCACATACCACGCAACGCACGCACGCTACGCTACGTCACGACGCACGCACGCACGCACGGCACGCACGCACGCACGCACTGCACGCACGCACGCACGCACGCACGCACCGCACGCAGCACGGAGACACGAGCACGCACGCACGGAGACCACACCCACACACACACACACACGACCACACTACACACACACACACACACACACACACACACACACACACACACACACACACACACTAGCATTAACGTCGTTTACAGTTTGTGTGTGTGTGTCTGTGTACAGTGTGTGTGTGTGTGTGTGTGTTGAGGGTGAGCGGTGGGGAGGGATTGAGTTGATAGCATGGTTAACAATGATAGCAATGGTTAGTTCCACTGCTTGAATGCACGGCAGGAGAGAGAGAGAGAGAGAGAGAGAGAGAGAGAGAGAGAGAGAGAGAGAGAGAGAGAGAGAGAGAGAGAGAGAGAGAGAGAGAGAGACTGCTACAATAATATATTTGTTGATAGTAGCTGCAGCAAAACTAGTAGTAGAAGTAGTAGTAGTCTCGACAACAACAATAGCAAACCTCCTGTCTGATCTTATGTATACAAGAACAGGGCAAAACAGCAACAGACCTTTGGGTATCATAATATATCACTACTATGCACGTCACGTTCACGTCTCGCCCCCGTCACGTATGTCTCCATCAGCCTCAGCAATAGGAGTACTTGTGACAGAGGTTGATTTTTTTGAAGAAGTATTGTGTCTTGAGGAGAGAAAGAGAGAGGAAAAAAAACTTATGACGGTGAACTACGCGTTAAGTCAAATGATAAGTTGTCGTGAGGTGTATCTCTCTCTCTCTCTCTCTCTCTCCTCCATCTCCACTCTCTCACTCCTCTTCATCCTCTCCTCATCATTCCTCTCTCTCATCATCTCTCTCTGTCCTCTCTCTCTCTCTCTCTCTCTCTCTCTGCATTGTGGCTGTGATGTACCCAATTGAAAGTGATTATTTATACCCAGTAGCACCATTGGCTTTCATCTCGTCCTTTGTGGCTGCGACCGGGCGACAGGGAGGGAGATCGAGGAGGGGGGAGAGAGGATAAAGAGGATGCAAAAGTTTAAAGAGAAGGACAGGAGTTGACAAGATGGGTTGCAGAGAAAGAAATGTGAGTTATGGGAAAAGACGGTTGAAGAGGGAGCTTAGGATGAGGAGGAAAAGGGGGAACTGGTAAAATGAAGCAGGGAAAATGTATAATAAGGGATATAAAAAGAGGTCAGTTTAGAGTATGGATAGAATGGAAGTAAAAGAGAAAGTATGGATGAAAAGGGAGAGTTGGGGAGGAATGAAAGGGGTTTGGGGATGGAGGGAATGGAAAGGAGGGGGAAATATGCGTGGTATAGTAAGTGGAGGTCGTCTCCTGCTCTCATATTGTTTTCTTCTAAACCCCTTCGGACTCTCTCTTGGGGCGTCTCTCTCTCTCTCTCATAGCAGTCTCTTGATCGACGGAGATCTCAATCTCATCTCCTCTCGCTCTCGCTCTCGCCTCCTCGCTCTCGCTCTCGCTCTCGCTCTCGCTCTCTCGCCTCGACTCCTCGCTCTCTCATCTCATCTCCTCGGTTCTCTCTCCTCCTCTCCTCCCTGTCCCTCCTCTCATCTCGTCTATCGTCTCCGTTCTTCTCGCTCTCTCCTCTCCCCCTCGCTCTCTCTCGTCCTCTCCTCTCTACTCTATCTCTACTCAGCATCTCTCGTCTCTCTCATCTCTCTCTCTCTCTCTTACGGTCTCCTCCTCATCCTCTCTCTCTCTCTCTCCTCTTCCTCTCGTCGTTCTCTCTCTCTTCTCTCCCTCCTCGTCCCTCGTCCACAATCATCTCCCTCCCGCTCTCTCTCTCTCTCTCTACTCTCCCTCTCTTCTTCTCATCCTCACCCCTTCTCGTCGCCACATTCTCTTCATCTCATCTCTCTCCTCTTCTCTTCTCAAGAATTCGATATAAAGTTGACTTGGGAAGTGTGGAGATTTAGCACGAACACGAATATGGAAGAAGGTGACCCACCGGGCCACATGTTAACATCCCCACACCACACACACCACACCACGCACACCACGCCACACGCACACGGGTGGCACACACGCACTACACACACAACGCAAGCGCACGCACGCACGCCTACGGCACGCACGCTACGCACGCACGCACCGCACGCACCCCACCACACACACAGCACACACAACACACACACACACACACACACACACACCCACACACACACACTACACAAACACACACACACACACACACACCACACACACACACACACACACACCACCACACACGACACAACACACACACCACACACACACCACACACACACACACCCACACAAACACACGACACACACCACACAAGGGAGGAGAGTGAAGAATACAAAATAGTACGAAGAAAAGAGGAGGAAGAGGGAGTAGAGTAAGGAAGAGGAATGAGAATGAGGAGGAGGAGTAGGAGGAAAGGCATCCCAGACAGCCAAAGCTATTTCCTCGGCGTTCACTTTCCATTTCCAACACATCCTGAAAACAGAAGGCATTCCTCCTCCTTTCTCTTCCTCCTCCTGTTCCTCTTCTCCTACCGTTTCTCTTCCTCCTCCTTTCCTCCTTCCTCCTCCTTTTCCTCTTCCTCCTTCCTTTTTCCTCTTCTCCTCCTACTACTCCTCCTTTACCTCCTTTACGAGCTTATCTCTCCATCCTCCCCTTACCACACATATACCTCCTCCTCCGACACCGTCAAGGATAACCCTCTCCCCCCCCCCCCACACACACAGAAGGATCGGGGGGATCTCGGCCTCTGTTTGATATATTGCTGAAATTTTCTCGACGGCGCCTCCTTCTGCTTGGGTTTCTGGGAAAATTGGGACTTAGCCTTACTAACAAATCAGTAGAGGAGGAGGAGGAGGTAAGGTAGGAAGGAGGAGGAGGAAGAGGAGGAGGAGAGAGGGATGGGAGGAGTGAGGCTTACATAGGATTAACATGGCTTACTATAGGAATAACCATACAACCCAGGAGACTATTGGTCCATGACGAGGGTATCTGCCTGACTACATACTACTACTATCAACTATTTGTAAGAAAACAGTTGGAAAATGATACATGTCCCTAAACGATAGGAACATGGAAGTTTTCGTAGTGCAAAAGTGATAAGGTATGAAATGATACCTAACTACAACTACCACTACCACTAATACAACTATCGATCTGGGGGGACTAAATATGAATTTTCGCCAGGGGCAACTATCCATACCCATTACTATTACAGTGGGTCGGCGTCAAGCTGTTTTTAAATGTAGTTATTGTGCTGGCTTCGACAACACTTTTGCTGGGTAACTTGTTCCATTCGCTCAACTACCTCTCACATTGAAATAATTATTTTTACGGAGATCAGTGATGCAGACGTTGACCGTTTTAGTTTTAAACATTAGTTCTTTGTTGTCACTTGAGGTTTGAAAGCTCGAATAGGTTCTCTGATTTAGTGACATCAACTCCTTTTAGATTCTTAACGGTTTTTCTACTCAAGAGTCCCCACTTGAGTCTACGATCCTTTAGGAAAACATATTAAGTTTCCGCGAAAGTGTGATTCGTCTCTTCGATATCATAAGATGAATTTCATCGCAGAGATGGAATTTGTTTCGTTGCTCGTTTCTTTTCTTTTGCACTGATTCCATTTGCTTGGTCTTTTACGAAACAGGCGACCAGAATTGAATTGAAACGCGGCATATTCCAAGTGCGGGCCTAACCAAGGACGTGTATCATTGTGTCCTTACTTTCGGAGTTTTGTGTTTCCAAGTGCGTTTTTAATAAAGCCCAACATCATATTCCACGCTTTTTACTACTGGCAGCTAGGAGGGCAATGCTACTGACTGGTTTTTAAAGATCCAGTGCTGATGATGACACCATACATCCTTTTCCTGCTGTAATTCAGTTAAAACGAATTTATTTTTGCATTTGATAGTTGATATTTTGAGGTTATTCGTTTGCACTATATTGCAAATTACTTTACATTATCGGAATTGAATATATATAGCCATGATTATCACTCCATTCTGATAGTTTGGCGATATCACTTTGTATAGTGTCGCTGTTTTTTCTCTAGGGGCAAAATCCAGGACAGCTCAGTACTTTTTCCTGGGAGTCACTTTTCCCTTTCCTACACATCCTGAAAACATAAGGCATTCCTCCTCATTTTCCTCTTCCCTCCTTTTCCTCTTCCTCTCCTAATACTCCCCTTTACGAGCTATCTCCCCATCTTCCCCCTTTCCCCCCACAAATAAACCTCCTCCTCCACCCCCCTCAAGATAACCCTCCCCCCCACACACACCACACCCACAGAAGTGAAGGGGGAGCTCAGCCTCTGTTTGATTTTTTGGGGCTGAATTTTTTTCGACGGCGCCCCCTTTCCCCTGCTTTGGGTTTCTGGGAAAATTGGTACTTAGCTTACTAAAAAATAAGTAGACGAGGAGGAGGAGGAGGAAATACATAGGAATACATGGGAAATACATAGGAATAACAACTCCAGGAGACCTATTGGTCCAAAACTAGGCAATCTGTTAAAACTACATACTACTAACTATCAACTATATGAAAAGAGCCCCAGTTGGAAAAGGATACCATGTCCCTAAAGAAGATAGCAACAGGGAGTTTCGTAGTGAAGAATGATAGGATATAAATATTCTAACTACAACTACCACTAACACTAAACGATCCGGGGATTATAAAATGAATTCGCAAGGCAATATCAATACCCATATACTTTACAGTGCGCGTTAAGTCTGTTTTTAAATGAAGTTATTGAGCTGGCTAAGACAGATGTGCTAGTATTTTGTTCCACGATCAAAAACTCTAACACTGAAAAAATTTTTTACGGAGATCTGGTGAAAACTTTGGACCGTTCAGTTTTAAACGTTTTTTTTCTTGTTGTCATTGAGGAAAAAGCTCAAAAGGGTTTTTCCTGTTTAATGACATAAAAATCCTTTTAGGATCTAAAGGGTTTCTTCAATTTCCCCACGGATTCTACGACCCTTTGGGAAAAAATATTAAGTTTCCGTTTTGTTCTCTTAAGATGTTTTTCGCAAGAGGGAAATTATTTTTGGTTGCTTTCTTTAAAACGATTCCAATTTGGCTTGATCTTTTACATAGGCGCCCAAAATTGAACGGCATAGGGGAGGAGGAGGAGGGGAGGGGGAGGGGAGGAGGAGGAGGAGGGGAGGAGGGGGAGGGGGGGAGGAGGGGAGGGGAGGAGGGAGGGGGGGAGGAAAAAAAAAAGCGGAACGAGCAGGGACAATAAGAGTCCGGGGAGAAAAAAGATAAAAGGCAAAGAAAAAGAGGATGGAAAAAATAAAGGGAAAAAAAAGGGAGAATAACAATAAACGAAGAGGGAAAAAGGTTGGGAAGAAAAAAGGGAAAACTCAAAAAGGGGAGCGGAAAGAGATGAAAAAATAGCTAGGAGAAAAGACGTGTAAAAGGCGTGGCTAACTATAAAAGAACATTCTGGAGGAAAAGCGAGTGACAGCGGAGGTGAAAAAAGGCACGCGATCGGGAAAAGAATACCTTTTTGGCACAAACAAAACACCCACACACACACTCTGTTTTCTTTTTGTTTTTTTTAGAGGATAATGCCTCGGGGAGCCATAGTGATCTCCGCTGCGGCTTTTATGTTGGCCGAACCCACCACCCCCCGGGGGGGGGGGTTAAAAACCCCCCGGCTGGCACCCGGTACCCATTCACTGCGGGGGGGACAGGGGCTAGGGATTTAAAAGACCACCCTCATTTTTCGCTTGCCGGGGATCGCCCGTGACTTCTGGGTTTTGTAAGCCGAGCGTGCTAACCACTACAACGGATTCACACACACACACACACACCACACACACACACACACAAACACACACAACACACACACACACCACACACACACACACACCCCACACACACAACACATACTACCAAAAACACACACACGGGACACACACACACACACACACACACACACAAAGGGAGGAGAGGGGGAATAATCAAAATAGTACGAAAAAAAAAGAGGGGGGGAAGGGAGAAGGGGATGGGAAAAAAAATGAAATGAGGAGGAGAGGGGGAAAAGGGGCACCAGACACCCAAGTTTTTTTCCGGGGAGTATTTTTTCCATGTCAACACACCCGAAAACAAAAGGCATCCTCCCTTTTCTTCTTCCTCCCCCTTTTCCTCTTCCCCCCCTACTACTCCTCCTTTCCCTCCTTACGAGCTATCTCCCATCCTCCCCCTTACCACAAATATAATCTTCCCCCCACCTAAAATAACCCTCCCCCCCCCCCCCACCCAGGTGAAGGGGGTTCGGCCTCTTTTTTGATATTTGGGAAATTTTTCCGACGGCGCCCCCTTCGTTTTGGGGTTTTTCGGGGGAAAAAATTGGTATTACCCTTTTACTAACAAAAAAAGTAGAGGAGGGGGAGGAGGAGGTTTACATAGGATTACAAGGAAAAACAGACAAGGGAGACCTTTTGGGTCCTGACGAGGGTATCTGTGAACTCATTTACTCTAACTATCAACTCTTGCAAGAAAAAAAGGGGAAAAAATGATACCATGCCTTAAAAGAAATAGGAACATGGAAGTTTCTTTTGGGCAAAAAAAATAGGTTTGAAATATACTAACTAAAACTACCACTACCACTAAAACTAATCGATCGGGGGAAAAATTGAATTTGCAGGGCACTATCAATAATCCCCATTTACTTTACGTGCGCGTCAAGCCTGTTTTTAAAATGTATTATTGTGCTGGCTTCGCAACTTTGCGGGTTTTAACTTTTTCCACGCTCAACACTCTCAATTAAAAATTTTACGGAGATCAGGATGCACGTTGCCCCGTTTATTTTTTAAACCCTTATTTCTTTTTGTCATTTGATTTGAAAGCTCGAATAGGTTCTCTTGATTAATGACATCAAATCCTTTTAGGATTTTAAAAGGTTTTATCAAGCCCCCACGGTTTCTCACCCTTTAAGGAAAACAATTAAGTTTCCCGCAGTCTCTTTTCAAAGATAAATTTCGAGAGAAAATTTTGTTTCTTTTGCTTTTCTTTGAAAATGTTTCCCAAATTTTTGCTTGGTTTTTACAAAACAGGGCGACCAAATTGAACGGCATTTCCAAGTGGGGCCCAACCCAAGGACGTGTATTTTGTAAAATTGTGTCTTTTACTTGGGGAGTTTTGTGTTCAAAGCTGCTTTTTTTAATAAACCCAAAACATATATTCGCCTTTTTACTGGCACCTACCCAATGCGGCGGGTTTTTCAGACATTACTGATGATGACCCCTTAATCCTTTCCTGCGTACTTCAGTTAACGATTTTTTTTGCATTTGATAGTTATTTTTGGGGGTTATCGTTGCCTATATGCAATTTAAATTTTATGGGAATTGAATTTTAAAAGCTATTTATCACTCCATCTTATTTTTTGGCGAGATCATTTGTATGTTTTGGGGCAGTTTTCTCTAGATATGCTTTACGCCAATTGGGTTTTTAAATGCAAATTTCGTATTTTTGATAAAAATCCCCAGTCCAGATTTTGATATATATAGAAAAAGAGTGGGCCCAAGACCGAGCCCTGAGGGACCCCCCCAGTAACATCTAACCAATCAGATGTTTCGCCATTTTTTGCTACCTGTTTTTTCGATTTGAAAAACCAATCGCCAATCCCCTGAAAAATAATTGCTCTCCCAAACCAGGTGCCCTTTGCTTGGGCAAAAGTCGCTTTTTGGGGGCTTTTTCGAAGGCTTTCTGAAAATCAAGGTTATTACATCCGAGGGGAATTTTAACGTCCCAATTTGAATAAATGAATTAAAAAAATCAGTAGGTTTGTTAAGTAGGATCTCTTATTTCGAAATCCATGTGCGGTTTTAAATTGAGTTATTTTTATCGAGAAAAAAAACACTATTTTATCCCGCAATATTTTTTTCAAAAAGTTTTTCATACGACGTCAAATAAATTGGGCGATAATGCTTGGAGGGGCTTCTCCCTTTTTTGAAAATCGGTTTAAAAATTTCCCAATTTCCCCTACTAGGGCATTTTTTTTCCATTACGTTTATGAGGGTAATCTTTAGGGAACGAAGGTTGATGTGGGTTCGCGAAGTAAAACGCGGCGAAAATTTTGTCACCCCCACGGACTTTTTTTGGGCAATTTTTTGCAAATACTTTGATACTTCGTTACTGTTTTTCTTCCTATTTCCAAACTATCACTTTCGAGTCCCCCATACATGTTTTGGGTTTTGGTAATGGACTTCGTCTTTTTAAAAAAACCGCATTAAGTAAGCCTAGTACATTGCCCCTTATTCATTTTCCCAAAATTTATTTTTTCTTTTGTGGCCCAAAACTTTTTTGACGTTTTCTTACTTTTGAACGTTTTTTTGAAAGAACCTTTTCGGGTTTGATTTGGATTCCTTGCCTTTTTTCTTTATACCACGCTTTTTAGTCTTAAATTAATCCCTTGAACGTCGTTTTTTACGTCATTGTATTACTAGATTCGCAGTCCGCTTTGATCGTTGTAAAATTTATACGCTGGCGCTTTGCCCTGATTTGTTTAATCTTTTTAGTCATCCAACTGGGTTTGTTTTATATTCAAACGTTTTTTTATCATGGGGAAATGTTTTTCAAACCACCGATTGGAGTTTTTTTGGAATAAAATTTCACATGTTTTCGGGTTATTACCCTTTTTGAGGTCAACCCAAAAACTTCGTTAGTACCCCCGCGATCTTTGTGAAACCCCTTTTTTAAATTGGGGAAATAATAACCGATTTTTGTTGTCTAATTTCAATTTATGCCCATCTGATTAGCCTTGATATGTTTGCCCCAAAGTTCCCTATACGCGTAAACAATCGATCAATGTCGGTAGTGAAAATAAAACTAGGATACTATTATCCCTTTTTTAGGCCACGGGCCACCTGATTTAAATATACTTCGTTTTCCCTATCAAGCAAACGCATACCTTCTCTAAGCAGAATTTTATTTCCGTTTATATGAGGGGGTTAAAAATTTACATATAAATTTTACGTTATTATTTTTGACAACTTACTTTTATCCGTATAAGGAGGCAATTTACTTCCCCATTTGATTTGGGAGGACGATAAATTTTTCCCAATAGTTAGCAGTTTACGTTTAGCTTAATCTTTTTCGTAGACGAGTCTAATGTTTTTTTTTACTTTTTCGATTTCGTTTCTTGAAATTTTCTTTGATGTAAAGAATGACACCTCCACCTGCTTTTTGCGTGCGACAATTTAGGAATATTTATAGCCCCGGAAGGGTATTTTAGCTAATAAGGTTTATCTTTTGTTGACCCACTCTCAGTGATACTAACGATTTGGCGTTTCGGCAACAAAGTATGCTAATAACTCGTTCGCTTTAAAATAATGCTTCTGGGATTTTTGTAAGTAATTTAAGTTCCTTTAAAACCTTAAAAGTTTGGTAACCTTGCGTGGGGTTTTTAAAGGGAGGGTGTTAGGGTCCCCTGTACCAGGGCGCTTGATTAAGTTACTTTTAAGTATTTTTCGGAAACGGAAAAGAGGAGGAGGAGGGGGAGGAGGAGGGGGGAGGAGGAGGGGAGGAGGGGGAGGAGGAGGAGGGGGAGGGGGAATAAAGCAGGAACGAGCAGGGAAATAAGATCCAGGAGAAAAAAAATAAAAGGCAAGAGGTAAAAAGGGAACAAGTAAAGGGAAAAAAAGAGTAGAATAACAATAACACGAAGATGGAAAAGGGTTGGGAAAAAGAAAAAAGGGAAAACAAGAAAAGGGGGCGAGAAAGAGTGAAAAAATATGTAGGAGATAAGACAGTGTATAAGGCGTGGCTACACTTCAAAAAACATTCTGGGGAGGCAGCGATGACGAGGAGGTGAGAAAAAGAGGGGACCCATCTGGAAAAAAAATACCAATTTTTGGCAGCAAACGAAACACAACCACCACCACACACACACACCCCACACACAAACACACACCCCCACACAACCCCCCAAAACCACCAAAACACACACACACACACACCACACCACACACAACACACACAAAAACACACAAAAACACACACACCACACAACACACACACACACCACAACACACACACACCACACACACACACACACACACACACCCAAACACACACACACCACCCCACACCAACAACACCACACACACACACACACACCCACACACCACCACACCACACACAAACCACACACACACCACACAACACAACACACCACACACACAACACACACACCACACACACACACACACACACACACACACACACACACACAAAAACCACACACACACAACACACACACACACACACACACACACACACACACACACACACACACACCACACACACACACACACACACACACACACACACACACAACCACACACACACACACAACACACACACACCACACACACACACACACACACCACACACACACACACACACACCACACACACACACACACACACACACACACACACACACACCACACACACACAACACACACACACACACACACACACACACACACACACACACACACACACACACACACCACACACACACACACACACAGGGAGGAGAGTGAAGAATACAAAATATTACGAAGAAAAAGGAGGAGGAGGAGAAGGGGAGAGAAGAGAATGAGAATGAGGAGGAGGAGGAGGAGGAGGAAGAGGCATCCAGACAGCCAAGTTATTTCCTGGGAGTCACTTTTCCATTTCCAACACATCCTGAAAACATAAGGCATTCCTCCTCCTTTTCCTCTTCCTCCTCCTTTTCCTCTTCCTCCTCCTACTACTCCTCCTTTACCTCCTTTACGAGCTATCTCTCCATCCTCCACCTTACCACAAATATAACCTCCTCCTCCACCACCTCAAGATAACCCTCCCCCCCCCACCCCCACACACACAGAAGTGAAGGGGGGATCTCGGCCTCTGTTTGATATCTTGGCTGAATTTTCTCGACGGCGCCTCTTCTGCTTGGGTTCTGGGAAAAATTGGGATTAGCCTTACTAACAAATAAGTAGAGGAGAGGAGGAGGAGGAGGAGGAGGAGGAGGAGGAGGAGGAGGAGGAGGAGGAGGAGGAGGAGGAGGAGGGGAGGAGGAGGAGGAGGAAGAATGCATAGGAATACATAGGAATACATAGGAATACATAGGAATAACAGACTCCAGGAGACCTATTGGTCCAAAACTAGGGTATCTGTTGAACTACATACTACTAACTATCAACTATATGTAAGAGGACAGTTGGAAAAGGATACCATGTCCCTAAAGAAGATAGGAACATGGAAGTTTCGTAGTGAAGAATGATAGGATATGAAATATTCTAACTACAACTACCACTAACAGTAAACGATCCGGGGGATTATAATATGAATTCGCAAGGCAATATCAATACCCTTTTACTTCACAGTGCGCGTCAAGTCTGTTTTTAAATGAAGTTATTGAGCTGGCTAAGACAACATGTGCTAGTAATTTGTTCCATCGATCAACGACTCTAACACTGAAATAATTTTTACGGAGATCTGTGATGCAACGTTGACCGTTCAGTTTAAAACCGTTATTTCTTGTTGTCACTTGAGGAGAAAGCTCGAATAGGTTCTCTTGATTAATGACATCAAATCCTTTTAGGATCTCAAAGATTTTTATCAAGTCTCCACGGATTCTACGATCCTTTAAGGAAAACATATTAAGTTTCCGCAGTCTCTCTTCATAAGATGAATTTCGCACAGATGGAATTAGTTTGGTTGCTCTTCTTTGAACTGATTCCAATTTGGCTTGATCTTTTACGAAACTAGGCGACCAGAATTGAACGGCATAGAGGAGGAGGAGGAGGAGGAGGAGGAGGAGGAATAAAAGCAGGAACGAGCAGGGACAATAAGAGTCCAGGAAAAAAAGATAAAAGGCAAGAGGTAAAGAGGATGGAACAAATAAAGGGAACAAAGAGTAGAATAACAATAACACGAAGATGGAAAGGTTGGGAAGAGAAAAAACGGAAAACTCAAGAAAGGGAGCGAGAAAGAGATGAAAAAATATGCTAGGAGATAAGACAGTGTATAAGGCGTGGCTACACTATTCAAAAGAACATTCTGGAGGCAAGCGAGTGACAGCAGGAGGTGAGAAGAAGAGGCACGCGATCTGGAAAAGAATACCAATTTTCGGCAGCAAACGAAACACACACACACACACACACACACACCACACACACACACACACACACACACACACACACACACACACACACACACACACACACATACATGAAGCACGGCGCTGCGTTTTTGTCTTCAGAGATAGATTGATCGATAGAGAGAGAGAGAGAGAGAGAGAGAGAGAGAGAGAGAGAGAGAGAGAGACAGAGAGAGAGACAGAGACAGAGACAGAGACAGAGACGAGACAGAGACGAGACAGAGACAGAGACAGAGACAGAGACAGAGAGTGAGAGAGGTAATACCTTCCTTCCTTGCACGTGTCCATGCCATATCACGTGGTTTTATTTATTTTATTTTTATTTACATCTATTACATATATATACATATACATATACATATGCACATACATACACATACATACACATACATATATACATTCTATTCACGTGTTTGTGTACGTGTGTGTGTGATTCCTCGGTATACTTTCACGTGCATGTGTGTGTGTGTGTGTGTGTGTGTGTGTGTGTGTGTGTTGTGTGTGGTGTGTGTGTGTGTGTGTGTGTGTGTGTGTGTGTGGTGTGTGTGTGTGTGTGTGTGTGTGGTGTGTGTGTGTGTGTGTGTGTGTGGTGTGTGTGTGTGTTGTGTGTGTGTGTGTGTGTGTGTGTGTGTGTGTGTGTGTGGTGTGTGTGTGTGTGTTGTGTGTGTGTGTGTGTGTGTGTGTGTGTGTGTGTGTTTCGTCTGCCTCCTCCTCCTCCTCTTCTTCCTCAGTACTTTAATATAACACAGCCTCATCATACTCTGTGACCTCCTCCTCCTCCTCCTCCTCCTCCTCCTCCTCCTCCTCTAGTGGGGTGCCTCAGGGCTCGGTCTTCGGTCCTACTCTTTTTCTGATATATATCAACGATCTGGACTGCGGACTTGTATCTAAAATATCGAAATTTGCAGATGACACCAAATTAGGCGGTAAAGCATATACTAGAGAAAACTGCGAACTCATACAAAGTGATCTCGGACAAACTATCAGATTGGAGTGATAAATGGCTATTAAATTCAATTCCGATAAATGTAAAGTAATGCATATAGGCAACGATAACCTCAAATATAACTATCAAATGCAAATAAAATCGTTAACTGAAGTACAGCAGGAAAAGGATTTAGGTGTCATCATCAGTAATGATCTGAAAACCAGTCCGCATGCCTAGCTGCCAGTAAAAGGCAAATATGATGTTGGCTTTATTAAACGCAACTTTGAACATAAAACTCCGAAATAAAGACCAAAANCCCCCGGGCCACATGTTAACTCCCACACACCACAACACGCACACACGCACACCACGACACGCACACGCACACACGCACAGCACCCCACGCACGCACGCACGCACGCCACGCACGCACGCACACGCACGCACGCACGCACGCACGCACACACAGCACCACGCACACACGCACGCACGCACGACACACGCACGCACACCACGCACGACACACACACACACACACCCCACACACCACACACAACACACACACACACACACACACACACACACACACACACACACACACCACACACACACACACACACAACACACACACACACACACAGGGAGGAGAGTGAAGAATACAAAATAGTACGAAGAAAAAGAGGAGGAAGAGGGAGGAGGTAGAGGAGAGGAAGAGAATGAGGAGGAGGAGGGGAGGAGGAAGAGGCATCCAGACAGCCAAGCTATTTCCTGGGAGTCACTTTTCCATTTCCAACACATCCTGAAAACATAAGGCATTCCTCCTCCTTTTCCTCTTCCTCCTCCTTTTCCTTTTCCTCCTCCTTTCTCTTCCTCCTCCTTCCTACTCCCTCCTCCTTTTCCTCTTCCTACTCCCATTTCCCTCTTACCTACATAAAACTCCTCCTTCCACCTCCTTTACGAGCTACCTCCCTCCTCCCCACCACACACAAAACACACCAGAAGTGAAGGGGATCCCCTCTCCCCCCATACACTGAATCCGACGGGCGCTCCTTCTGTTTGAGATTTCTGGAAATTTGCTCGACGGCCCTCCATATGATTGGAGTTGTGGGAAAATTGGGACTAGGCTAGTACTAAGAAATAGTAGGAGGAGGAGGAGGAGGAGGAGGAGGAGGAGGAGGAAAGGGAGGAGGAGGAGAGGAGGAGAGGAGGAGGAGGATTACATAGGATTACATAGGATTACTAAAAAAGGAATAAACATGGAAAACAGACACCAGGAGACCTATTGGTCCATGACGAGGGTATCTGCTGAAACTACATACTACTAACTATCAACTATTTGTAAGAAAACAGTTGGAAAATGATACCATGTCCCTAAAAGATAGGAACATGGAAGTTTCGTAGTGCAGAAAGATAGGGTATGAAATATACTAACTACAACTACCACTACCACTACAACTAATCGATCTGGGGGACTAAATATGAATTTCGCAGGGCACTATCAATACCCATTTACTTTACAGTGCGCGTCAAGCCTGTTTTTAAATGTAGTTATTGTGCTGGCTTCGACAACATTTGCTGGTAACTTGTTCCATCGCTCAACGACTCTCACATTGAAATAATTTTTACGGAGATCAGTGATGCAACGTTGACCGTTTAGTTTTAAACCATTATTTCTTGTTGTCACTTGAGTTGAGAGCTCGAATAGGTTCTCTTGATTAATGACATCAAATCCTTTTAGGATCTTAAAGGTTTCTATCAAGTCCCCACTGATTCTACGATCCTTTAAGGAAAACATATTAAATTTCCGCAGTCTCTCTTCATAAGATGAATTTCGCAGAGATGGAATTTGTTTCGTTGCTCTTCTTTGCACTGATTCCAATTTTGCTTGGTCTTTTACGAAACAGGGCGACCAGAATTGAACGGCATATTCCAAGTGCGGCCTAACCAAGGACGTGTATAATTGTGTCATTACTTTCGGAGTTTTGTGTTCAAAGTTGCGTTTAATAAAGCCCAACATCATATTCGCCTTTTTACTGGCAGCTAGGCAATGCGGACTGGTTTTAAGATCATTGCTGATGATGACACCTAAATCCTTTTCCTGCTTTACTTCAGTTAACGATTTATTTTGCATTTGATAGTTATATTTGAGGTTATCGTTGCCTATATGCATTACTTTACATTTATCGGAATTGAATATTAATAGCCATTTATCACTCCATTCTGATAGTTTGTCGAGATCACTTTGTATGAGTTCGCAGTTTTCTCTAGGGGCATCCAGACAGCCAAGTTATTTCCTGGGAGTCACTTTTCCATTTCCAACACATCCTGAAAACATAAGGCATTCCTCCTCCTTTTCCTCTTCCTCCTCCTTTTCCTCTTCCTCCTTCTACTACTCCTCCTTTACCTCCTTTACGAGCTATCTCTCCATCTTCCACCTTATCACAAATATAACCTCCTCCTCCACCACCCCAAGATAACCCTCCCCCCACACACACACACACACACAGAAGTGAAGGGGGGAGCTCAGCCTCTGTTTGATATTTTGGCTGAATTTTCTCGACGGCGCCTCCTTCTGCTTTGGGTTTCTGGGAAAATTGGGACTTAGCCTTACTAACAAATAAGTAGACGAGGAGGAGGAGGAGGAATACATAGGAATACTTAGGAATACATAGGAATAACAGACTCCAGGAGACCTATTGGTCCAAAACTAGGCAATCTGTTGAACTACATACTACTAACTATCAACTATATGTAAGAGCACAGTTGGAAAAGGATACCATGTCCCTAAAGAAGATAGCAACATGGAAGTTTCGTAGTGAAGAATGATAGGATATGAAATATTCTAACTACAACTACCACTAACACTAAACGATCCGGGGGATTATAATATGAATTCGCAAGGCAATATCAATACCCATATACTTTACAGTGCGCGTTAAGTCTGTTTTTAAATGAAGTTATTGAGCTGGCTAAGACAACATGTGCTAGTAATTTGTTCCATCGATCAACAACTCTAACATTGAAATAATTTTTACGGAGATCTGTGATGCAACGTTGACCGTTCAGTTTTAAACCGTTATTTCTTGTTGTCACTTGAGGAGAAAGCTCGAATAGGTTCTCTTGATTAATGACATCAAATCCTTTTAGGATCTCAAAGGTTTCTATCAAGTCCCCGCGGATTCTACGATCCTTTAAGGAAAACATATTAAGTTTCCGCAGTCTCTCTTCATAAGATGAATTTCGCACAGATGGAATTAGTTTGGTTGCTCTTCTTTGAACTGATTCCAATTTGGCTTGATCTTTTACACTAGGCGACCAGAATTGAACGGCATAGAGGAGGAGGAGGAGGAGGAGGAGGAGGAGGAGGAGGAGGAGGAGGAGGAGGAGGAGGAGGAGGAGGAGGAGGAGGAGGAGGAAACGCTAAGAGGAATAAAAGCAGGAACGAGCAGGGACAATAAGAGTCCAGGAGAAAAATATAAAAGGCAAGAGGTAAAGAGGATGGAACAAATAAAGGGAACAAAGAGTAGAATAACAATAACACGAAGATGGAAAGGTTGGGAAGAGAAAAACGGAAAACTCAAGAAAGGGAGCGAGAAAGAGATGAAAAAATATGCTAGGAGATAAGACAGTGTATAAGGCGTGGCTACACTATCAAAGAACATTCTGGAGGCAAGCGAGTGACAGCAGGAGGTGAGAAGAAGAGGCACGCGATCTGGAAAAGAATACCAATTTTCTGCAGCAAACGAAACACACACACACACACACTCTTGTTTCTCTTGTTTGTTTTGTTTAGAGGATAATGCCTCAGAGCCATAGTGATCTACCGCTGCTGCATATTAGTGTTGGCCGAAGCCACCACCCCGGGGGGGGGTTACAAACCCCCGGCTGGCACCCGGTACCCATTCACTGCTGGGTGGACAGGGGCTAGGGATTTAAGAAAGACCACCCATCTATCTTTCGCTCCGCCCGGGGATCGAACCCGGGACTTCTCGGTTGTAAGCCGAGCGTGCTAACCACTACACTACGGAGTTCACACACACAACACACACACACCACACACACACATACATACACAAAACACACACACACACACACACACACACACAACACACACACACACACACACACACACACACACACACACACACACACACAAAAGGAGGAGAGTGAATAATACAAAATAGTACGAAGAAAAAGAGGAGGAGGAGGGAGAAGGGGATAGGAAGAGAATGAGAATGAGGAGGAGGAGGAGGAAGAGGCATCCAGACAGCCAAGTTATTTCCTGGGAGTCACTTTTCCATGTCAACACATCCTGAAAACATAAGGCATTCCTCCTCCTTTTCTTCTTCCTCCTCCTTTTCCTCTTCCTCCTCCTACTACTCCTCCTTTACCTCCTTTACGAGCTATCTCTCCATCCTCCACCTTACCACAAATATAACCACCTCCTCCACCACCTCAAGATAACCCTCCCCCCCCCACACACACACACACACAGAAGTGAAGGGGGGATCTCGGCCTCTGTTTGATATCTTGGCTGAATTTTCTCGACGGCGCCTCCTTCTGCTTTGGGTTTCTGGGAAAATTGGGACTTAGCCTTACTAACAAATAAGTAGAGGAGGAGGAGGAGGAGGAGGAGGAGGAGGAAGAATGCATAGGAATACATAGGAATACATAGGAATAACAGACTCCAGGAGACCTATTGGTCCAAAACTAGGGTATCTGTTGAACTACATACTACTAACTATCAACTATATGTAAGAGGACAGTTGGAAAAGGATACCATGTCCCTAAAGAAGATAGGAACATGGAAGTTTCGTAGTGAAGAATGATAGGATATGAAATATTCTAACTACAACTACCACTAACACTAAACGATCCGGGGGATTATAATATGAATTCGCAAGGCAATATCAATACCCTTTTACTTCACAGTGCGCGTCAAGTCTGTTTTTAAATGAAGTTATTGAGCGGCTAAGACAACATGTGCTAGTAATTTGTTCCATCGATCAACGACTCTAACACTGAAATAATTTTTACGGAGATCTGTGATGCAACGTTGACCGTTCAGTTTAAAACCGTTATTTCTTGTTGTCACTTGAGGAGAAAGCTCGAATAGGTTCTCTTGATTAATGACATCAAATCCTTTTAGGATCTCAAAGATTTTTATCAAGTCTCCACGGATTCTACGATCCTTTAAGGAAAACATATTAAGTTTCCGCTGTCTCTCTTCATAAGATGAATTTCGCACAGATGGAATTAGTTTGGTTGCTCTTCTTTGAACTGATTCCAATTTGGCTTGATCTTTTACGAAACTAGGCGACCAGAATTGAACGGCATAGAGGAGGAGGAGGAGGAGGAGGAGGAGGAGGAATAAAAGCAGGAACGAGCAGGGACAATAAGAGTCCAGGAGAAAAAGATAAAAGGCAAGAGGTAAAGAGGATGGAACAAATAAAGGGAACAAAGAGTAGAATAACAATAACACGAAGATGGAAAGGTTGGGAAGAGAAAAACGGAAAACTCAAGAAAGGGAGCGAGAAAGAGATGAAAAAATATGCTAGGAGATAAGACAGTGTATAAGGCGTGGCTACACTATCAAAGAACATTCTGGAGGCAAGCGAGTGACAGCAGGAGGTGAGAAGAAGAGGCACGCGATCTGGAAAAGAATACCAATTTTCGGCAGCAAACGAAACACACACACACACACACACACACACACACACACACACACACACACACACACACACACACACACACACACACATGAAGCACGGCGCTGCGTTTTTGTCTTCAGAGATAGATTGATCGATAGAGAGAGAGAGAGAGAGAGAGAGAGAGGAGAGAGAGAGAGAGAGAGAGAGAGAGAGAGAGAGAGAGAGAGAGAGAGAGAGAGAGAGAGAGAGACAGAGACAGAGACAGAGACAGAGACAGAGACAGAGAGAGAGAGGTAATGCCTTCCTTCCTTGCACGTGTCCATGCCATATCACGTGGTTTTATTTATTTTATTTTTATTTACATCTATTACATATATATACATATACATATACATATGCACATACATACACATACATATATACATTCTATTCACGTGTTTGTGTACGTGTGTGTGTGATTCCTCGGTATACTTTCACGTGCATGTGTGTGTGTGTGTGTGTGTGTGTGTGTGTGTGTGTGGTGTGTGTGTGTGTGTGTGTGTGTGTGTGTGTGTGTGTGTGTGTGTGTGTGGTGTGTGTGTGTGTGTGTGTGTGTGTGTGTGTGTTGTGTGTGTGTGTGTGGTGTGTGTGTGTGTGTGTGTGTGTGTGTGTGTGTGTGTGTGTGTGTGTGTGTGTGTGTGTGTGTGTGTGGTGTGTGTGTGTGTGTGGTGTGTGTGTGTGTGTGTGTGTGTGTGTGTTGTCGTCTGCCTCCTCCTCCTCCTCTTCTTCCTCAGTACTTTAATATAACACAGCCTCATCATACTCTGTGACCTCCTCCTCCTCCTCCTCCTCCTCCTCCTCCTCCTCCTCTAGTGGGGTGCCTCAGGGCTCGGTCTTCGGTCCTACTCTTTTTCTGATATATATCAACGATCTGGACTGCGGACTTGTATCTAAAATATCGAAATTTGCAGATGACACCAAATTAGGCGGTAAAGCATATACTAGAGAAAACTGCGAACTCATACAAAGTGATCTCGACAAACTATCAGATTGGAGTGATAAATGGCTATTAAAATTCAATTCCGATAAATGTAAAGTAATGCATATAGGCAACGATAACCTCAAATATAACTATCAAATGCAAAATAAATCGTTAACTGAAGTACAGCAGGAAAAGGATTTAGGTGTCATCATCAGTAATGATCTGAAAACCAGTCCGCATTGCCTAGCTGCCAGTAAAAAGGCAAATATGATGTTGGGCTTTATTAAACGCAACTTTGAACATAAAACTCCGAAAGTAATGACACAATTATACACGTCCTTGGTTAGGCCCCACTTGGAATATGCCGTTCAATTCTGGTCGCCCTGTTTCGTAAAAGATCAAACCAAATTGGAATCAGTGCAAAGAAGAGCAACCAAACAAATTCCATCTCTGCGAAATTCATCTTATGAAGAGAGTGCGGAAACTTAATATGTTTTCCTTAAAGGATCGTAGAATCCGTGGGGACTTGAAAGAAACCTTTAAGATTCTAAAAGGTTTTGATGTCACTAATCAAGAGAACCTATTCGAGCTTTCAACTCAAGTGACAACAAGAAATAATGGTTTTAAACTAAACGGTCAACGTTGCATCACCGATCTCCGTAAAAATTATTTCAATGTTAGAGTCGTTGAACGATGGAACAAGTTACCAGCAAATGTTGTCGAAGCCTGCACAATAACTACATTTAAAAACAGACTTGACGCGCACTGTAAAGTAAATGGGTATTGATAGTGCGAATTCGTATCTAGTCCCCGGTATCGATTAGTCGTAGTGGTAGTTGTAGTTAGTATTTTTCATATCCTATCATTCTGCACTATGGAACTTCCATGTTCCTATTCTCTTTAGGGACAAGGTATCATTTTCCAACTGTTTTCTTACAAGTAGTTGATAGTTAGTAGTATGTAGTTCAGCAGATACCCTCGCTATGGACCAATAGGTCTCCTGGTGTCTGTTATTCCTATGTAATCCTATGTAAAAATCCTCCTCCTCCTTCTCTTCCTCCTCTTCTTCCTGATCATGATCCGTTGTCTCTAAATGTTGGCGTGTGAAAAGTTTTTCTAAGAAGCTCAATCAAGTTTATCTGAAAGCAAGAAATGGCCGTGAAAGTAAAAAAAAAAAAAAAAAAAAAAAAAAAAAAAAGCAGAGATGCGCCGTCCGTGGTGACAAAAAATTCTGAAATGATGCAGGAACCGTATAAGGTCTCTGCCGCCAAAATAGAAAGAAGTTTGCTTATTACTAGTCCACGTATAGCGAATAGTAAGGGATTTCCTTTGCTTTTCATGACAAGATGCCGCTTTATCTGAACGCAAAGCACGTCTGTATTCTGTAACCAATTGACTATGACCGGAATGACCTCTTCAACCCGTGGCATAAGAGGTCACTTTGCTTACGCTGGAGGAAGAAGAGGAGGAGGTGGAGGTGGAGGTGGAGGTAGTAGTGGTGGTGTTTTTTTGTTTACATCACCAAGGTTAGCCGAGACTAGTTAGCTGATAGAGAAAAAAATTAAGGAAATCAAACATAGAAAAACGTAGATATAGAAGAGAAGAAAGTAATGTAAGGAAGCAAAGTAAAGGGAGTAAGGAAAGGTGATGATAATAACAGAGGAAGAGGAAGTGAGGGGAGGAAGAGGGGAGTTTGTTGTGATTGGCGGCTTGGCGTGTGAATGAATGAGGGGAGATGGGGACGTGAGTGAAAAATATTAGGTATGGAGGTGGGACGGGGACAGGGAAGGGAGAGTGAGGGGAGGGACTGAGGGGAAGGAGAGACTATGTGACGGATGCCCGGAAAGAACGAGGGTTGCGAATTTGAGCTCGAATATTTTTTCTTATTCTTTCTCTATAAATATTAACTTATGAACACTCGCACTCATACACGAAATATGAATTATTAGATAAATAGATGGGAAAAAAACCCATCATACTTTTCATGGTTTCCAACAGGCGCTCATATCATGGAAAATTGCCATGTACGGAAACATATTTTCTTGAACATATTACGAGGATCGCGTTCCAGATTTCCAGAAATTCGCATCATACTTGTCTGGTGTGCTTGTGGTAGCGTGAGAGAGAGAGAGAGAGAGAGAAGAGGAGGGGGAGAGAGAGAGAGAGAGAGAGAGAAGAGAGGAGAGAAAAGAGAGAAAATTGATAAGGGGAAGGGTTAGAGGGGAGGAGAGGGGAGAGGAGAGGAGGGGAAGGGAGAGTGAAGAGATGCGTAGTCAAGCAATATACTGGGGTCACCCCTCTCTCTCTCTCTCTCTCTCTCTCTCTCTCTCTCTCTCTCTCTCTCTCTCTCTCTCTCTCTCTCTCTCTCTCTCTCTCTCGCGTTTTATTTTTGTATCTTGTTATTTATGCATTATTTGCGTCACGAGGAGAGAGAGAGGAAAAACCAAAGAGGGTCGAGGAGGCCGACGAGTGGTGATCCTTGGAGGAATTAAGGGCAAAGGAGAGAACGGCCTGTCGAGTCACTGTTTGTTGGGCAGAGAGAGAGAGAGAGAGAGAGAGAGAGAGAAGAGAGAGAGAGATGTAGAGAACTGATAAGAATAGTTACAGAAAAATCAGAAAATTAATTGATATAACTTTTCCATCCCATTCATTTATTCTTATTTTCTATTCATTTCGTTACCAAATTGTGAAAAAATCAATAACAAGCAATTCTTTACCGATAAGATAAATGTTCTTTGTCCTTTTTAACGTAGAGAAAGTGAAATATCTTTATTAGTACAATATACGCAGCAAAAAACTATATTGGTTGCAACATCTTTGCTTGTATTTCATTTTACTAATTCATTTTGTGTTCATTGATTACTCCTTTTTCATTTATTCCCCTTTTTTATCCTCCCATTTTTCGTTCACTTTTCATTCACTCCATCTTTTTCATTCATCCCCATTTTTCATTCCACATTCTTTCATTCCATGTCCATTCATTCTCCTTCTTCATTCTCTGTCCATTCATTCTCCGTTTTTCATTCCCTGTTCACTCACTCTCCATTTTTCATTCGCCGATCATTCTTTCCCCCTTTTCCTCTCTACACAAACTGTTGTCTCCCCTGAATGGCCTCTCTGTGCCCCTGAAGCGACCCCACACAGCCCGGGGGAAGCTGAAAAAAAGCTGCCTCTATTTGCTCCACACACATCGACTTGAAGCAGAGAGAGAGAGAGAGAGAGAGAGAGAGCGAGAGCACAATGCACGCTCCTGCCCTTCAATGGCTAGTTTTCTCGCGTTGACCCTCGCTACGGTCCTTACCCTAGTCCTCTCTTTCTCTCTCTCTCTCTCTCTCTGTCTGTCTCTGTCTCTCTCTCTCTCTCCTCTCTCTCTCTCTCTCTCTCGTCTCTCTCTGTCTCTGTCTCGTGTCTCTGTCTCTGTCTCTGTCTCTCTCTCTCTCTCTCTCTCTCTCCTCCTCTCTTCTCTCTCTCTCTCTCTTCTCTCTCCTCTCTCTCTCTCTCTCTCTCTCTCTCTCTCTCTCTCTCTCTCTCTCTCTCTCTCTTCTCTCTCTCTCTTCTCTCTCTCTCTCCTCTCTCTCTTCTCTTCTCTCCTCTCTCTCTCTCTCTTCTCTCTCTCTCTCTCTCTCTCTCTCTCTTCTCTCTCTCTCTCTCTCTCTCTCTCTCTCTCTCCCTCTCTCTCTCTCTCTCTCTCTCTCTCTTCTCTCTCTCTCTCTCTCTCTCTCTCTCTCTTCTCCTCTCTCTCTCTCTCTCTCTTCTCTCTCTCTCTCTCCTCTCTCTCTCTCTCTCTCCTCTCTCTTCTCTCTCTCCTCTCCTTCTCCTCTCTCTTAGATTTAGATACAAAGTTTTAGAGCAATGGTTCTCCCTGTCCCAGGTCACATTCATTCCCTTTCGCAGGCATTAAGTTTCACTAATAGAATGCTAGATCAAATGACTATAGCCTACTCATTATCAAATGCGGTTTGTTGTCAAGGGACGAGACAGAACATGAAGTTGTTGCTTCATTTTTTCAGTTACTTCAGGCTTCTGTCAAGCTTTGGGGACTTTTTTGTGAGACCAGTAATGCTAATACCTTTGTTGTGTCATTCGGTGTGGGTAAAAGTCTTAACAAATACCCAGGACTTCCCTTTTATCGCCTATAGTAGATTATCAACTCGGGGTAATAAACGCAAAAAAGTTGATGACAAAATAATTAAATTCCTGGCTGTCAAGGATTGCCAGAGCCCAGACTTCAAGCCCTGGACACTGGAAGGTCCGTTGAGGGCACTACATGACAGGTATTTCTTTGATGTCTATACATTTCTGATTTAGGGCAAGGAGAAAGACTTTGTTTGAGTCTCACGGTGCCTTAGATTTAAGATTCCTCAACTTTGAAGCCGAGTGCCTCTCGATTGAGAATCATTGTCTTGGAAATCATAAAATCAGATCAAAAGTCCTTCACTATGAAATTTGACGTGATTTTTTTGCATTAGCTCAAAGATCTTATTCATAGACCATTGTATACCTGGACTGTTCACGCGACAATGTTTTGAATTGCGGGGCTGCATAGGGGCCTGCGGGGCGCCCGACAAAGAGATATAGTGGTCTATGGACTATCATATAGACTGGTTTATCAGTATATATGGTATACTGTAATCTTCGTAAATGTTTGTTCTATAATATTATCAAATAAAAAACAGTAAAACACGCTAAAGAAATGTCATTACGAGACTATGAAGAAATAGGCATGAACTTAATATTCACTTAACTCTTCGCCATTTAAAACTTTGCGAGTCAACTTTTATCATGAAGGGTATCAATAGAAGCGCAATTTTATTAGCTTTCCATTGATTTATTTCGTTATCTGATAAATTAATTAGAACCATGCATAAATTAGCGTTAAATGAATAAATAAAATCATCAATCGGGTCATTTTCCCGATTGATGATGTTATTTATTTACTTATATATTTTGTTTTCTGATAAATGAATTAGTACCATGTATATATTAGCGTTGACTAAATAAATAACCTCATCAATCGGGAAAATTACCCGATTGATGATTTTTTATTTAGTTAACGCTAATTTATGCATGGTTCTAATTCATTTATCAGATAACGAAATATAGCAATGGAAAGCTTATAAAATTGCGCTTCTATTGATACCCTTCATGAGCAAAGTTTTAAATGGCGAAGAGTTGAAGTGAATATTAAGTTCATGCATATTTCTTCATAGTCTCGTAATGGCATTTCTTTAGCGTGTTTTACTGTTTTTTATTTGATAATATTATAGAACAAACATTTACGAAGATTACAGTATATCATATATACTGATAAACCAGTCTATATGATCCGTATATATGTATATGAATCCGAGCGACCCTCCGACTTCAGGCCCTTGCGCGACAGGCCGATATTCCGTGCGCAGTCCAGGTATACAGTGGTCTATGATCTTACTAAATAAATGCCGACAAAGTTTGATTATCATGTCACCGTCGTATATTTGCCTATTTTATTTCTTTTCGTATTTCTGAAATGTTAGCTATATCTATTTTCAAGCTTCATCCATGTGTTCACCCCTACGCCTCTCGTGTACGCGTGTGTGTGTGTGTGTAGCTATTCATCTAGTTGTATTTTACTGGGCCTGAGCTACACTCGTATGGCCCCATCTCCATACCTACATTTTTAATTTGCTTTCTTAGTGCTTAGTGTTGGGGAAGCCACCACCCCGGGAGGCGGGATACAACCCCGGCTAACACCCGGTACCCATTCACTGCTGGGTGGCCAGGGGCTACATTCAGAGAGGCTAACTTCCGGTCTTCACGACCTAGCGACTTCCAACAGCTGTTTTGGGCAACTTTTGGCATTCTGCGGGCAGATTGATGACGTACTTAAAGACGTTGAGCTGTCAAAAACAGGCAACTGCCTCCAGGCAGTTGTAGAGCACGCAATATACATAAAAATACTCATAAATTGAGTATATATGATGTTTATTGACTCAAGAACTGAACAGGGCGAGTATACAAATGAAATTAGGCCATATTACAATGCCATCCGCTCGTGATGAGTTTGTTATGGGGTGATGGGCCGAGTGGCGAACGGTGGCATCTCACCATGACTCACCACACCATACACCACCACGCACAGCTCCGCGACGCAGACAAGGTACATATAATATAATTATATTCCTTCTCCTTCTCCTTCTCCTTCTCCTCCTCCTAGCCTTTTCTTGTAGCAGTTGGTGGTAGTTGTGGTAGTGGCAGCGGTGATAGTGGTAGTGGTGGCAGCAGTAATAAAATATAAGCCGTGTAACACATATTTCAGTGTGTTATTGGAGTGGTCTTCGTATTAAGACGATGCTTGGACGACAAAAACACGGCTTATATTTTATTACTGCTGCTTCTGCTACTGCTATTGCTGCTGCTGCTGCTGCAACTGCTGCCGGCTGCTGTGGGAAGGGGTTGGGAGGAGGAAGAGGGGGAGGAGAAGGAGAGGGAGAAGCTAGGAGGTGGAGGAGGAGGAGGAGGAGGAAGAAGTACCTTTTCTTATAGCAGTTGGTGGTGGTTGTAGTGGTGGCAGCGGTGATGGTAGTGGTGGTGGCAGCAGTAATAAAATATAAGCCGTGTAACACACATTTCAGCAAGTGTTATTGGAGTGGTCTTCGTACTAAGACGATGCTTGGACGACAAAAACACGGCTTATATTTTATTGCTGCTGCTGCTGCTACTGCTACAACTGCTGCCGGCTGCTATAAGAAAAGGTTAGGAGGAGGAAGAGGAGGAGGAGAAGCTAGGAGGTGGAGGAGGAGGAGGAGGAGGAGGAGGAGGAAGAAGGGTGGAACATTTTGGTGTGGATGATGAATTTGTTTATAAACACAGCTGAGAGCGTGGAAGCCTTGTGATTGGCTGAAACTTTTTAAGAAATACTATGTGATTCGCTGGCGAGGCTGTGACGTAATTGTACTCGCTCAGCCAATCAGCTATCGAAGCCCATAGTGACACCGTAGCGCCACTCCCATATCTCGTACCAGAATCCCCGCGACTTCCGGGTTGTACAAATAGAGGAAGTTAGTTAAGCTAAACACCGTGCCCTTTAACTCTCTCTGAATGTCTGCCCTGGGGCTCGGGTTTTTAAGGAGACCGCCCATCTTTCTCCGCTCCGCCCGGGGATCGAACCCGGGACTTCTCGGTAGTGTGTCAACGTGCTAACCGCTACACTATGGAGTATCCTCCTCTGTGTGTGTGTGTGTGTGTGTGTGTGTGTGTGTGTGTGTGTGTGTGTGTGTGTGTGTGCTAAAGGGTAAATCACACACACACACACACACATTTGCAAAGACGGGCGAAGTGAATGGTCTCTCGTCCGATCTGCTACATATCATAATTATACTGTTTTATGATCAGTCACGAAAAGATGGAACACAAACTTTCGAAACGATTATGAAGAAGGAAACAAGTCAAAATTAGATGAAAGAAAAAAATGGTAACAGAAAAAGTGAACGAATACTGAATAAGCAGCTTTCAAATATAATTGAGAGAAGAAAGAGAGAGAGAGAGAGAGAGAGANGACCGGGCACAGGCTCACCCCCTCCCGCAGAAGGTGTCAGCGTCGCGGACTTCCACGGCCTCGTACGGTCAGGAAGCTAAGGGAATTTCTGGGGTGATTAACTATTACCACCGCTCATTCCCAAGCTGCCGTCGGCTCGGCCCCTTACATGACCTCCTGAAAGGGGGTAAAGAAAACTCACCGAAGCCCCTGCAGGGGACTGATGAAGCCGAGGGAGCGTTCAACAGCATCAAGCAAAAACTCGCTTCCACGACGCTCCTCGTCTACCCAGTCCCCAATGCCCCCACCGTCCTCACTACTGACGCCTCAGCAGAAGCGGTGGGTGCTGTCCTCCAGCAGAAGGTGGAGGACGAGCTTCACCCTATCGCCTTCTTCAGCAAGCGTTTGGAGCCTTCCAACGCCTCTACAGCGCATTCGATAGGGAGCTGTGGCGGTGTATGAGGCCGTGAGACACTTCCGCCACTTTCTTGAGGGCAGGGAGTTTCAAGTATAGACCATTAACACACGCTATGGTGCAGTCTGGCGAAAATTTCATTCCCCGGGTCTCCAGACAGCTGGCTTTAACACACGCTATGGTGCAGTCTGGCGAAAATTTCATTCCCGGGTCTCCAGACAGCTGGCTTATATATCCGAGTTTACCACAGACATCCGCCATATTCCGGGGCAGGACAATACCGTGGCCGACGCCCTCTCCCGCTGCGCTACAACCCCCTGGATGATGTCTGCGGTCACGATGCCTGCGCCCGCTCGATTATGTGGCCCTGGCGACAACACAGGAGGGAGACCCTGAGTTGCAGGTCCTGATTGAGGGTCCACAGCGCTCCACCTGGTCCTGTACGACGTCCCCGACTCCCCCGCCAGACTTCTTTAAGTAGCGCCTCACGCTGCACCTAATCGTGCTCACCTCTACATCTGAGGAGAAAACATCTTTCTACGCTGCTGAAGAAGGGTTCATGACCCGAAATCGCGATACAGCAAATGACCAGCTACGGCGAAGTCATAAACTTGATCACTGAAGAGATAAGACACTCTTAAGACAAAGGGAAATATCTTGTAAAGGTAATAAACGCTGAACTAGCTATCACTTTTAACGATATATATATATATATATATATATATATATGATAATATATATATATATATATATATATATATATATTATTATATAATATGGCTGTGACCGAATATCGCATTCGCATCGCAATTGCGATATTCGCATGTTTTTTCAATATTTGCTTTCGTATTCGCATTCACAACTCCCACTCGAGTTGTTTCGAAAATATGACGAATATTGCCCTAAATTTTACAAAAAAAAGTAAAAATACAAGTGATATAATATTACACAAGCAACTAATATGTATAGTTTAGATGAGCGTTAGTTAAAATATGGGGTGAGGGCGTAGTGGTAGCCAAGGCCATAGTCCCTTGAACATTAACTCCATCCCCTACCCTTCAAAGAGGGCAGCCGCTACTCTCAAGGTCACTGTTACTGAGCTTAATCATTGCCTCGTGCGCTAAACTGCAGTAATTAAGCATCTTCTCTGTCACCCACGAGCACAATCAAACTTTCTTTGAAAGAGAACAGTGTTGCAGCACCTATTGCGTTATGACGTCCAGTCACACCCAGTGTGGTTTGGGATTATTTCGAGATTATCTCTAGTGATATCGCACAGTGTAAACTACAATAATAATTTATCATGTAAGATATTATCATGTAAGTATTCGTGTAGGAGTGGGTCCTCGTTCCGCACCTGGCAACATAGAAAATTGAATGGAATATACTTTAGACAGTTATTTTTTTATAGCTGAACTCTTATAATACATACAAAATATTTCAGTTTATGTATGATATCACAAATAGTGTATTACTTGAAATGTTATGGAATATTCGCAATTCGCATTCGCATTCGCGAATATTAAAACCAAATATTCGCATTCGCATTCGCATTCGCGAATACGGAAAGTTGACATTCGGTCCATCACTAATATATTATATTATATATATATATATGTGTATATATATAGATATATATATATATATTAATATATATATATATATATATAGATATATATAATATATATATATTGATATATATATATATATATATTATATATATATATATATTATATATATATATATAATATATATATATATGTATTTATACATATATATATATATATCTATATATATATTATATATATATATATATATATATATATATATATATATATATATATATTATATATATATATTATATATATATTATATATTATATATATATATATATATAATATTAGGGTGGCCCCAAAAAATCAACTTGCAGCTTCAGACCAAGATACCAATTAATTTTTTTCCCTTTACAAATCATTATACTAGCAAAATTTCAGTTAGCTAGGACAGTGGAAAGACGTGCTCAAAGAGCTTGAATTTTGGGATTTTTGTTAAAAATACAGCTTCTATCCATAAAGAGTCACAAAGCCAGGTCAGATTTAATGCTTCAAAATTCATTCCTAAGAGCAATTTTAAGTGATTTACAAGCAACCCTTGCAAACACTTTTAATTTTGAATTAAATTACACTCAATCCTCGAAACAAAGGAGAAAAAGGAAGTTTAACACGTTTCCTGCGTTATGGCAATTAGCTGTCCCCTGCTCTTAGAGTTTTCTAACTTTGTTTATAGGCATAGCATCAGTCAATGCTGCCAGCGCTTGAAATATTTATCAAGATCTTGAAAAATTTACCCTAAGCTTGAAAGCTTGAAATAAAGATACGTAAATCTCCCAGATTTTGAAAGATTTTAAGTCTCCTGTAACAGTACCAGTTAATAGCTTAGATAAAAATACCTGAAGACCACCACTTCCTGGTAGATCAGCGCAATGAAAGATTTTTTTTTATTGGCCCACAAGACAAAGAGCTGGCCAAGAGGCAAGAGCGTATTGAGCAACGTCGAATGAAGGAAGAAGAACGAAGACGAAAGGCAAGCATAACTTCAACATCTGAAGCTGTAGAGCACCCAGATGAATCAAGTGATGATAGCTCTGAGGTGTTATCTGACGACGAATACCGGCCATCAACTTCCACCAGCTCAGCTAAACCAGCAGTTGTGACGAATGAAAGTGCACACCAACTCCTGATTGCAGATGTTGTAAGTGCACTGGATAGAAACAAAACCTCAGATCGAGAAGCAGTCCGGCTCATGATCCCGCTGGCAGCAGCACTTGGCCATGACCCAGCAGAACTCTCTCTTTCGCAAAGCACCATTAAGAGGGCACGGAAGAGAACTAGGAGGAATGTAGCAGAGTCCATAAGGCACGAGTTTACACCAACTTATCCCCTCGTTGTCCACTGTGATGGCAAAATACTTCCGGAAATGCTAGGTGGAAGAGATGTTGAAAGGCTACTGGTTCTGGTGTCAGGAGATGGGGATGAGAAACTGCTTGGAGTTCCAAAATTGACATCAGGAACAGGAGAAAATGAAGTCAATGCAGTGTACCAACTGTTAGAAGAATGGAATTTGACAGAGAAACTTCGGGCTATGAGTTTTGACACAACGACAGTCAATACGGGAAGGTTCAATGGTGTTTGCGTACGCCTAGAGAAGAAAGTTGGCCGTGAAGTTTTGTGGCTTGCTGGTCATCACCATGTTCTCGAGATCGTCTTGGCCAAAGTCTTCTCATTATGATTTGGGCCAAGTAATTCCCCGGAGATTCCATTATTCAAGAGATTCAAAGTCATTTGGAATGAGGTTGATAGAGAGCACTTCTCATCAGGGCTTGAAAACGAAATAATTTCTCAAACGGTTCGTTCCGATCAGAAACAGTATTATTAACGTTTCGTTTTTCGTTCCTCCTCCAAACATAACGTTCCTGAACCGGTTAGAACGAAATGAAAACCGGTTAGAACGTTATTCTCAAACCATGTAATGAATATGCTATTAGCCCTAATAAATAATAATGCCTATACATGACTACATTTTTATAGATGATGTGTAATAAAGCCATACATTTCATGGTGCATAGTATCCAACAAAATCAAACCCTTAGATGTCGTAATAACTATATTATTATACGACTTAAATAAGGCAACACAATTTCATATACAATACACGAAGCATTGTAGGAGTCTCAGTCGTCGTAAAGACATGAATCACTAATTATTTATTAATATTATTGTGGGAATTAAATTGATAGGATGACTTGAATGGTTCCTCCTAATATAAATTAAAACACTGGTGCTTAAATTAAAATCACAACTGAAAAGATAATTAAATTAAGGGACAACTAGAATTAGCTAACTACCACTAAATTATTTACCTGGTGGTAGTGGCTGTCCACTAATGTCACCAAGCTAAACCTTATTATTGAGATCTCATAAGCTAGGAAAACTGTAGTGGGTTAACCGCCAGAACCTCCTGAAAAAGGGGTTTGTACTTAGCTGGCGACGTCTTAGATGTTGAAGATTAGACGAATTGCAGGCAGCCGAAACCTTCTCGAGGGTAACAAGCAGAAATGGACGGGGATTTTTTGGGTTTAGTAACCCTGCTCTCAATAAATACTATTTAAAATATTTACACGAATCACCACGAGGTGTCTGTAAAATGTGGATAAGGAGCAAAGGGCGATGATCTTCTCGCTTCGGGGGCCTGTGACTAAAGAGGCCGAGTCAGCTGTCTTCCCCTCGTCGTCGGTTTGCTCCAAAGGTATACGAGACCAATCAATTTTCCCAAAAAATTTATATTACTCATATGTTTACTACTATTTAATTTCAGTAAAATTCTTAATTATCTCTGGAGAAATTTATAATTTCCGACATCCTGGGGCCAAGGGAAAAATTGAATTAAAAATAAATTAAATTAAAGCTGACCTTCCTCAATCATTTGTTGCAAATTCTGCCTGAATTTAACGGCAGCGGATCTAGGATTTCTTTGGGAACCAGCTTCTTCTGAATGAGAAAGAAGGGCCCGTCTTGGTTTTCTTCGGGGGTTAGATTAACTGCCCTCAGATCTACCTTAGACCCTGGAAAATCTGCAACTACTTCCAGTGGATATACTTTATTCACTGTTCTAATTACTGATCCCAATTTTTGTCTTTAAATTTTTCAGTTCTGATGACCCCTGTGCATCTTTATGACATTCCTCTATTCTACCCAAAGGCCAACTGCCTCGAGGTTTCTCACTTTCAATTAATACCACCTCCCCCTCCTTTATATTTTGCTCTTTCAGTGATTTGTTAGGTATATGGATGTGTCTATCTAACAAAGAGGTTAAATATTCCTTTTTCCAAGTAGGTCAAAGCCATTTATTTAATACTTTAGATAATTGTATATATTTAAAATTTAATTTGTGTACATCTAGATATGATGGGTCTAGATCAAACTCTGAAATTGATACTGCTGGCAATGAATTTAGTCTAATACCATGCAATAGATGTGAAGGCGTCAGTGCTTCTGGCTCACCTAAATTATTGGTGACATATGAGAGGGGCCTATTATTAGCTCTTCATTCAATCTTCACTAAAATTGTATGGAGGTCATCCAAGTTTATGGCTTTCTTAAACAAAACTTTCTTTAGACAGCTTTTGACCGTCCCCATCATTCTCTCATAGAAACCCCCAAACCAAGGGGCTCTGGGGGGTATGAATTTCCACTCACACCCCTTAACTTCTAGTTCTTCTTGCACTCTGGCATCTTCTAAAATTTGGCTAAGCAGGTTGGAACCTAACTTAAAATTTGTAGCATTGTCGCTAATAATTAATTTAGGGCATGACCTTCTGGCCGAAAATGTCCTGAAGGCATTCAAAAAGGTGTCTGCCGATAAATCGGTGACCATCTCAAAGTGAATAGCTCGGGAAGTTGCACAGGTAAATAATACTATATAAACCTTTTGTTCTAATTTGGTTTCTGAATTAATTATGGAAATAGCACTTGTGTAATCAATGCCAGTAACCTCAAAGCACCTTAAATCATCTATTCTTTCCTGAGGTAAAGGGGGTGGAGGTGGATATTTGTATGCTGGTCCTTGCAACCTTTTGCATATGTAACAGGATTTTAGCACGGGCTTGATGGTCTGCCTAGCCTTGGGAATCCAGAAATTTTCTCTTAATTTACACAGTGTCTCTTGCAGCCCACCGTGCTTAGTATCTAAGTGTATACTATGAATTATAAGTTAAGTGATGTGGTGGCTCTTAGGCAGTAGCAGAGGGAATTTAGGTAAAAAATTATAAGAATTATTGTGTTGCCAGAACTCCTATGAAGAAGTTTATACCTGGTGCCTTTGTTATTTGAATGATATTAATTGATTATGATTTTTCATTTGATTACAACTAGAATTGAGAATTGAAAAACTTGTCTTATGACTTCACTATTTGATTATAGTATGAACACTTCTCGCTGCGGAGAGTACTGAAATGGGGATGAATTTAAGTGGAAGGGGTAGGCGTTAAGGTTAAGGGGAAAGGGTATGAGTTAAGGGGAAGTGCTGCCACCAGCTCAAGCGAGTAGTTCTCTGGTTTAGTCCCTGAGCACGTGAATAGATATATATTAGATTTATCTTGGTAGTCGTGGTTGATACTTAGAATTACACCGAGTAAGGCTGACTCTTTTGGAAGTGTGGGGAAGTATTATCCTAACACGCGGAATAGTCACCTGGGGTTTTTGCAATAAACACAAGAACTATATTTGAAACATCATCCTATTTATTCACCATGAAACATTATTTCTGTTTGAGATCTTAGACACATACATAAACTCTAATTTGGAACGGGCAAGCTCTTTAGAGCGTAACCTCCCTCACAGAATCATTCTTAGAACTACCACCTATGTCCGTATCAACTGAGCACTATAGGTATACATGGAATATATATATATAGGGGAGAAAATGTGAGAGTAATGAGTTGGTGTGGGGATTCACTGTACCATGTGGCCTGGTTTCTTGAGAGGAAGGAGCGAGAGACTCCCGTCGAAGCCTACAATGAAGTGTAGAGACGACTCCCGTTAATAACACTTATAAGGATGGGGCAGGCCTCCTATGCGTTAGTGAACTGAACAACAGTACCTATATATGAGCATATAGATAGATATATCATAACAAGGAAGGGGGGAAACAGGAGCGAGGTGCCGAAGTCTTACCTACAATGAAGTGTAGAGACGACTGACTCCTCTTGGTAGCTAAGGCGAAGTTGGATGAAAAGGAATGTTCGAATTCTATGATATTGGCCTCTCCTGAAGAACTTATAGACCCTAGATGACCAATTAACTAATGAACAAGTGTAACTATGAAAGGGCTGCCTATAATACAGTTTCTGTTACTTGATATAGAAGAATTTAATATGTTTAATCTAATATCCGGGGAAAGTGTTATTCTCGTTCGCTCACGTACACGAACGCGCTTTGTTGAGAGACGAGGTAGTGAAGTCGAACCATAAATTTGGTCGACTTTTAATTTAGCAAATAACTCGACTAACACGTCCATTTATGAACATGATCTGTCACTATTGTGACTATTTTGAAGGACATTAAGAATCTAGGAGAGTTCCTTGATCTGATAGGAGGGTTGGGGGAGGATGAAAAGCTTTGAATCCATTAGTTATCACTGATCGCGAAATAAGTGTCCCACGAATTTGACTCGTACCCTTGAATGTCGGGGGGGGAGGGAGTGAGGGAAGGAAGGAAGATAGAAATGAGAATGAAAGAAGGAAGATAAAAGATAAACTTCACGAGAAACGAAAAGATTGAATTGCTTACGGACATAACCCGGGAATTATATGATAATAATTCCCGTCCTATCTCTTCCGAATAACGGGCATTACACACGTCTATTCTCCGGGGAAATTAAATTCTTCAATATCAAATTAACTACTCACGGATCTTTTGTTTCCGTTTTAAAGCTGCGTCAAGAGGAGGTGTGTATGGGACGAATTTAGAGTGAATTTAATGGAAATTCTTCTGTTCTTTGAAAACGGGTGTCTGCTTGTGTTTAGATTACACGAATATTCAATGAAAGGAAATATCCCAATCAACCTACTACCTGGGTAGTAACGTGGTCGTCAAAACCTGACTCAGTACCTACATTCTCGTCGCAAAAGGTTCGTCCCAGGGGCGCACACCGGCTACCCTCAGGTTAGATAACGAGAGCCTTACGAGTCCTGAAATGCCCGCCACACCGCAAGCTGGTTGACTGTGAAGTGAGTAGCAGTACTACTATCTCGAATTAAAATACTCCTCCCACTGAACCAGGCTGAGCCCGTGAAAACCAGACACTCCGACTTCTAGACATGAGAAATCTCCTAGACCAAATTATTTCATCTAGTCTGACACCCACTCACCTCTTTGACTCAGTATTCATTTCTAACACATCTTAACCTAAAAATAACATTCATTCTTCCTCAATGAGCCTTCTAGGAGGTCTCCTGACACGAGGGGCTAGTTGCTCGTCCACCGGGTCGGGTTGTAGGACCCTCTCCACCGGTTCTACTAACCACTCTTCACTGCCATGATAGGGCTTCACTTGTTCGGCGGCTCTTTGCACTTGTTTTTCCGTGAAAACATTCTCTAACACATACACGCTACCACCCAAACGTACCTCCACCACTCTATAGACCCCATCCCATTTCACATTGAGTTTACGGCATGTGCCTGGTATTGTGGTCTCTTTTCTGACCCATACCAGTGCTCCTACCTCCACCACTTGATTTTTTCGCTTTTTGTTTGCGACGTCCCTGTACCGACGCGACATTTTCTGATGCGTCTCGCGGATTAGGGCGTGTGCCACGTCCATGTCGTCTTGTTCTCCCTCGACGTCGGGTAAAGCTGCTCCAACAAGCCTGGGGGCATGACGAGAGAAGAAAGCGAAGTAGGGTTGTTGTCCAGTGGAGGTGTGTACCGCTTGATTCATAGTGATTTGGCACGGCTGCAACAATGTGGGCCAACTCAGAGGGTGTCCTTGGCACAGGGTCGAAAGGACTGACTTCAGGGTCCTGTGCATCCTCTCGGTCACCGAATTTCCTTGAGGGTGGTAGGGGGTCGTATAGCAGAGAGTGATTTGGTGTCGTGTGCAGAACTGCTGGAACTCCCGGCTGGTGAACTCCCCTCCGTTGTCCAGGACGATGTTGCGGGGTGTCCCATAGTCCGCCAGGTACTGCCACATGGTCTTTATGATGTGTGTAGTGTGTTTGGATTTAAGGGGGAAGAACCTAACAAACCTACTGTAATGATCGACTACCGTCATAACATAACGGTAACCTTGTTCTCCGGCTACCATATCAGTGAGGTCTATCCCTATCCTCTCTAAGGGTTTATCTACTGGAGGTAATTCCTTCCAGGGTTGTTGTAACCCTTTACTTCCTTTGAATCTCTGGCAAGTTACACAATTTTTGACATACTCACACACATCTACTTTCAGATTTGCCCAATAGTATAGCTCCTCGGCTTTCTTGATGGTTTTCTTTTGTCCTAAGTGACCTGACAATTCATGCGCATGTTGGAGAGCGAGGCCGGTCATACTACGAGGAATTATGAGGACATACTGTAGACTCCCATCGGTTTTTTCTCGAACATAATATAGTATGTCATTTATTACCGTAAACTGATCCAAAGTGGCTTTCGGTATGCGTTTGGTAGGAACTTTACCTCCCTCCAGATATTCCACCAACTCTTTCCACACGGGTTCTTCCCTTTGACGTAGAATGAATTGTGGTTGGTTTAGTCCCAACCATGTAGTCTCGGGTCGGCGGGTTATCATCCCAACTGGACGCGACAGATGGTCCGCGACGAAGTTATCTTTGCCTTTCAGGTATTTAATCTCATAATTATATTCGCGCATTTCTAGGATCCACCTGGTCATTCGGGGAGATTTAGTTTTCTTTTTAAAAATACTGGTGAGGGGTTGGTGATCCGTGACAATTGAGAATTTAGAGCCCCATAGATAATGATGGAAATTTCTACAGGTGAGAACTATGGCCAACGCTTCTTTGTCGGTGGCGGAGTAACGTGTTTCGCAAGAATTTAGTTTCTTGGAGAAATACCCAATGGGGCAATTGGAACCGTTTGATTGAACTTGACTTAGAACCCCTCCGACGTGAGTGTTACTCGCGTCTGTTGTAAGAATGAAAGGTTCATGAATTTGTGCCCTTACCAGGACAGGCGCATTTATCAGGCACGACTTGAGATGTTCGAACGCATGTTGACACTCCTCCGTCCAGGGAAAGTGGACGTGGGCTCTTGTTAAATTTGTAAGTGGAGCTGCAACTTTCGCGAACGAAGGAACATGCTTCCTATAGAAACACACATCCCCAAGAAACGTTCGGATTTCCTTGACAGTTTTGGGAGCTTTCATTTTGAAACGGCTTCCACGTTTTTTAGGTCCGGCTTACTTCCTTCGGCTGAGATCCGATGACCGAGGAAAGTGACTTCTTAAGTCCAAAAAGTACACTTACTGAGGTTAAGTTTCACCCCATTTGTAGTAAGGACTCGAAGAGTGATTAAGACTTCCAAAGAGAGGAAACGTAGGAGCCCATAGAATTAAGTCGTCCAGGTAGTTTTTTACCCATCCCTTCTGAGGGGGAGTTAATACTGAAGCCATCCACCTGGAAATATAACGGTGTGAGCAGTTTTAGCCCGAATGGTAGGCGTCGAAAACGATATAAGGTGACACCGTCGCTGAAGGTGGTTAGATCGCGGCTTTCGTCATCGAGTAATATCTGGAAATATGCTTCGCGCATGTCTAAGGTGACATAATACTTTTGACCAGCGGCTTGTTCTACCAATTCTTCCAATCGTGGAAGAGGATAAATGTCTGTGGCGAGATGTTTATTTATGTGTCGATAGTCTAAAACACATCCTCTTACTAACCATCCGGTTTATTTACCAAGACGATCGGTGATAACCACGCGGCCGTGGATCTTTCTATGATATTTCTTTCTTCCATATCTTGAAGCATATGTGAAATTTGTTCCTTGGCTTTCTCGGGATAACGGTACGAGGGTCCTCGACTGGGCTGAGGGTCATCCACCTTTATATGGACCGGAGGACCATTTATGAGACCTAATTCGTTTTGATCTAGGATGAAAAGCGGATCATTTTCTAGAATTACTTGTAATTCTTGTTGTTCTGAAACAGTCAGGTGTTTCCATTTTTGTCCCTTGATTAATTCTTTTAACCTTTGGGTTCGAGTTCCTTTCGGCTGTGCGTTATCATTTACCGGTATCAAGTCATTGTGGACTTCATGAATAGAATTGATTGTGTTCGCGTGAGGAATTTCCACTTTGTCGTATGACCCGAGTATAGTGCCTTTGCACAAAACCTTTTCCTTCTTGGTATTATTCGTGAAGGGAATGTAAATTGAACTTTCTGCTGACACTTGTACTAAGTAAGGGTAACTATTTTTGCTAACCTTTTCCCGCGGGTAGACAAGGAGGTTAGAACCTGGTAACTCATTTACGTTAACCTGCTTGAAACTGGAGTGGTAAGGGTTTATTTTCACAGGAGTGAGAAGATTTATCTGTGAAGGGTTTCGTGGCTGTTTCACGACTTCCACCGGGTTTAGCTGTATTCTTTTGATTTTGTTTCTTTTTCGACGGATGTGATTCACGGTATGGGGGGTATCACCCCAGCGCATTGCTCTACTTTTTCCATCCCAGGTAAGAGTGTGCTTTTGTGAGGATGTCACACCCAAGAAGTACATCGCCGTTGAGATAAGAGTCTGGGATAAACGGGAAACCACTTTTTAAACCTTTGCCCGTCACCGATTTCAATTTCTGCCCATATCATGCCGAGAATGTTCAGCGGGGTGTCTGTGATTCCTACGAGGTGAGGAGGATTCCGTCGTTTAGTTATTTCCCCTCCGATCCGTTTTGCTGTACATTCTTTGATTAAAGTATAACCACTCCCTGTGTCTACTATCGCTTCTACTATCTTCCCGTTTATATTTACGTGGATAGTGGGGGAAAAAATATCGTCACCGTCTAGTCATGATAATTGTCTAGGGTTTTGAGTTTGACTTGGATGTTGAGGACTATTTGCCTGGGCACGTCCAGGACAATTTCGATCTCCCCTCCGGCAACCGGGTTTGCGACAGTCGAAACAATGACCTAGCGGAGGTTTTCTCCAGCACTCCGGAAGGTTATGCGTTTGTGATTGACAATAAGCGCAATACTTTTGAGTGAATGTTTCCCTCCGTGAAGGACTCGCGTGGGAGGATGATTTTTCTAGTTTCACTTGGGCCAAACTGGCCTTTAGTTCTTGGATTTGTTGTTTTAGACTTTCCCCTTCGTCCTCGGTGGTCTCGGAGTTTGGGAAATGTATGGGACTATTTGTTTCTTTTTCGTCTAGCACTTTTCCTTCTTTCTTATGTGCTGGGATCATATTAACCTTTGGAGTGTGTCTCTCTTCGAGTATTTGCCGCTCGTGTTCGATGCGGTCTAGGAAATTTTTAGGGGATATCCTTCATCTAGGAATCCCTCTAATTTTTCTCGCGACGCGATTGGTAGTCCGTACCACAATTTTCTCTTTATTGTCTTATCACGGTCGGGGAATTTTTCATTTGGGAGTTTTGTCGCAATCACCGCATGTTGGCAAATAAAACGATGTGTGGAAGCTTGAGGAGATTCTCCCCAGTCATAACTCATTGCCTCCAATTCTTGCCAGGCTCTATCAACACTCACTTCGGTGGTGAACTCGGTCTCGAAAAGATTTCTAAGTGTCGCCCAAGTCTCTACTTTATGGTTCGTTTGATAGCTGTGAATTAAGATTGAGAGTTCTGAGGCACACCCTCCCTTTGCAATTTGGATGCGTGTTGCGTCGCTTGAGCTACATTGTTCTATTAATTCAAAGAACATTTGGAGTCGGGCCGTTGCGTCAAGGCCTTGTAGTTGATGTAACTCTAATACTGGAATATCTCGAGGTTTGATGAGTCCCTCTTTCACGCTATCCGTGGATAATTGAGAGGCATGGACAGGTTTCGTTTGATTTTCCTCTTCCACGCTATCCGTGGATAATTGAGGGGTAAGGAAAGAGTTCGTTTGATTTTCCTCTTCCACGCTATCCGTGGATAATTGAGGGGTAAGGAAAGGGTTCGTTTGATTTTCCTCTTTCACGCTATCCGTGGATAATTGAGGGGTAAGGAAAGGGTTCGTTTGATTTTCCTCTTTCACGCTATCCGTGGATAATTGAGGGGTAAGGAAAGGGTTCGTTTGATTTTCCTGTGACCATAATTCAATTCTCTTCATTCTCGCAGCTCTTATTTCTTCCACTAAATCTTTTAACCGTCTTATTATTTCTGCCTGCTCCTCCTCCTCCTTCGTTTTCATCTCGGGGAATATGGTATCTTCACAACTCATGATGACGCTGGAGAAACACCTCTTATAGACACAGGTAGGGACTCGATTCCCGTGTTCCGTCGGTCAATAGAAAGACACTCGGGTTTCCCGTGACTAATAGATGTGGTTCTCTTTCTGAATAAATGCATGGTTCTCTTAAGCAGATGCACTGCGGCTCACAATTCCTCTCTATTGTGCGCGTAATTTCCTTGATAGGGAAAGCAAGAGAGCCGGGATCCATGCTATCGACAATATCATGCTACCTAACCACAAAATGCACAGATAATGTGGCCATACCAGGACACTATTTAGTCTCATCTGAGAAAAAAAGAATTTGCCCTTCCTCCCGAAGCTCTGAAATCCTAATTTCAGTTCCTGGGACATCGAATGATTTGGGAAGTTGACTGTGTCCTACTAATGAGATTTTGTACATGTTTCCTGAATTTTTGACTATTTAGCTACTTTCCCCAAGGTGAGATTATGTTGCTGTTATTTGTAGGAAATAACATTCCACCGCTTTAGTCACCAGTGTGTTGCCATATACTCCTATGAAGAGTTTATACCTGGTCAATGTTACTTGAATGATATTAATTGATTATGATTTTTCATTTGATTACAACTTGAATTGAGAATTGACAACTAGTCTTATGACTTCACTATGTGATTATAGTATGAACACTTCTCGCTGCGGAGAGTACTGAAATGGGGATGAATTTAAGGGGAAGGGGTAGGAGTTTAGGTTAAGGGGAAAGGGTATGAGTTAAGGGGAAGTGCTGCCACCAGCTCAAGCGAGTAGTTCTCTGGTTTACTCCCTGAGCACGTGAATAGATATATATATATATTAGATTTATCTTGGTAGTCGTGATTGATACGTGGAATTATACCGAGTAAGGCTGACTCTTTTGGAAGTGTGGGGAATTACTGTCCTAACGCAGAATAATCACCTGGGGTTTTTATAATAAAATACTCCTCCCACTGAACCATGTTTGAAACATCATCCTATTTATTCACCATGAAACATTATTTCTGTTTGAGATCTTAGACACATACATAAACTCTAATTTGGAACGGGCAAGCTCTTTAGAGCGTAACCTCCCTCACAGAATCATTCTTAGAACTACCACCTATGTCCGTATCAACTGAGCACTATAGGTATACATGGAATATATATATATAGGGGAGAAAATGTGAGAGTAATGAGTTGGTGTGGGGATTCACTGTACCATGTGGCCTGGTTTCTTGAGAGGAAGGAGCGAGAGACTCCCGTCGAAGCCTACAATGAAGTGTAGAGACGACTCCCGTTAATAACACTTATAAGGATGGGGCAGGCCTCCTATGCGTTAGTGAACTGAACAACAGTACCTATATATGAGCATATAGATAGATATATCATAACAAGGAAGGGGGGAAACAGGAGCGAGGTGCCGAAGTCTTACCTACAATGAAGTGTAGAGACGACTGACTCCTCTTGGTAGCTAAGGCGAAGTTGGGATGAAAAGGAATGTTCGAATTCTATGATATTGGCCTCTCCTGAAGAACTTATAGACCCTAGATGACCAATTAACTAATGAAACAAGTGTAACTATGAAAGGGCTGCCTATAATACAGTTCTGTTACTTTGATATAGAAGAATTTAATATGTTTAATCTAATATCCGGGGAAAGTGTTATTCTCGTTCGCTCACGCACACGAACGCGCTTTGTTGAGAGACGAGGTAGGGAAGTCGAACCATAAATTTGGTCGACTTTTAATTTAGCAAATAACTCGACTAACACATCCATTTATGAACGTGATCTGTCACTATTGTGACTATTTTGAAGGACATTAAGAATCTAGGAGAGTTCCTTGATCTGATAGGAGGGTTGGGGGAGGATGAAAAGCTTTGAATCCATTAGTTATCACTGATCGCGAAATAAGTGTCCCACGAATTTGACTCGTACCCTTGAATGTCGGGGGGGAGGTGTGAGGGAAGGAAGGAAGATAGAAATGAGAATGAAAGAAGGAAGATAAAAGATAAACTTCACGAGAAACGAAAAGATTGAATTGCTTACGGACATAACCCGGGAATTATATGATAATAATTCCCGTCCTATCTCTTCCGAATAATGGGCATTACATTATAAGATAAATTTGCCTGATCAATTCTGCCCTGACACCTCAAGAGATCTTCATTCAGAAAGAGATTTAGACTTTTTACTATGTCTGCATTGGGTGTTTCAAGGGGTTCTTTAGATGCCTCAAAGCCTCAGCATAGCACTCTTTCTGTGTCATAGATATCCAATACTTTTGGGGCTTCATTAAATTTATGCTCTTGTTTCCCTTAATTTTCTCTATGAATTTAAACACCAACTTTGTTACTTTTAATAATTTGCTCCAAGAAGAACATTTCGTAGGATCCACCAAGGGTTCATCCTTAACTTCTTCCACCTTATTTAGTTCTATTTTGACGCTAGTTTCAAATTTCTGAGTAGGCCAGTTTCCTCACAATTCAACCAAATAGGGCCCTTCCTCCACAAACTAGAATCTATGAATTTAGATTTCTTAAACCTCTGGTTAGCAAGTCCGCTGGATTATCCTCAGTGGCCAAGTGATGAAATTTACAGCCTGTACTTAACTGATCTATTTCTCTTACCCTATTCCTTACATAGACTATATTGCTTTTGTTATTAATCACCCGTTGTAATGCTACTTCGCTGTCTGACCAAAGGAATTTCTTTTAAAGTTATGGATGCAAGTTCTTTTACTAATACATTTTGCTCTAATAATTGCGTAGCTACTGGGTAAAGTTCTTGATTATCCGGGGGGAAAAATTTTAATACCAAAATTTTCCCCCAATCCCCCCCAAAAAAATTTTTAAGGTTCCCCCTCCCGGGAAAAAAAGGGGGGGGGCCCGGGGGTTTTTTGGGGGGTTTTTTTAAATTTTTTTTTTTTTGGGGGGGGGTCCGGGGGGGGAATTCCCCCCAAAAACCTTTTTGGGAAAGGGTTTTTTTTTTCCCAAACCCGGGTTTTTTTGGGGGTTTTTTTTTTGGGGGTTTTTTTTTTTTAAAAAAAACCCCAAAAAAATTTTTCCCCCCTTTGTGTTTTTTTTAAGGGGGTTTTTTTTTTTGGGGTTTTTTTTTTTTTGGGGGGGCCCCTTTTCCCCCCCCCTTTTTTTTTTCCCCCCCGGGTTTTTTTTTAAAAATTTTTTTTGGGGGGGTTTATTTTTTAAAAAGGGGGGCCCCCCCAAAATTTGGGGGGCCCGGGGGGGGGGGGGGGCCCTCCGGGGGGGGGGGGGGGGGGGGAAAAAAACCCCCAAAGGGGGGGGGGGTTTGGGAAAAAAAAAGGGGGGGGGAAAAAAAGGGGGGGGGCCCCCCCCCCCTTCCCCCTTTTTCCCCGGGGCCCCCCCCCTTTTAATTTTTTTTTTTGGGGGGGGGGGGGGTTTTTAAAAAAACCCTTTTTAAATTTTAAAACCCTTTTTTTTTTTTTCCCCCAAAACCTTTTTTTCCCCCCCCCAAAAAAAATTTTTTTTTTGGGAAAAAATTTTAAAAAAAATTTTTTTTGGGTTTTAAACCCCTTTAAAACCCTTTTTTCCCAAAATTTTTAAAATTTTAAAGGAAAATTTTTTAAAAACCCAATTTTCCCAAAAATTTTTTAAATTTCCCCCCCAAATTTTTTTTTTTTTTTTTTTGGCCAAAAGGGGGGGAATTTAAAAAAAACAAACCCCCCGGGGGGGGGGTTTTTTTTGGGGGGGTTTTTTTTTAAAAATTTTTTTGGGAATTTTTCCCGGGTTTTGGTTTACCCCGGTTTTTAAATTTTTTTTTTAAAATTTTTTTTTTTAAAAAAATTTTTTTGGGAAATTTAAGGTTTTCCCCGGGGGAAAAAATTTTTTAAAAAAAATTCCAAAATTTTGGGTTTTTTTCCCCTTTTTTTTTCCCAAAGGGGGGGTTTTTGGGTTTTTCCCCCCTTTTTGTTTTTTTCCCCCCCCCTTTTTAAAAGGGGGTTTTTTTTTTTTTTTTTCCCTTTTTAAAAATTTCCCCCCCCAAAAAAATTTTTTTTGGGGGAAATTTTTTTAAATTTCCCGGGAATTTCCAAAAAAATTTTTGGGAAAAATTTTTTTTTTTTTTCTTTTTTAAGGGTTTTTTTTTTTTTTTAAAAAGGGGTTTTCCCAAAAATTTTTAATTTTTTTAAAAAGGGGTTTTAAAGGGGGAAAAAAGGGCCAAAAAAAGGGAAAAAAAATTTTTAAAAAAAAAAAAAAAATTTTTTAAAAAACCAAAATTTTAAACCCCCCCGGAAAGGGGGGGGGGAAAAAAAAAGGGGGGGGGGAAAGGGGGGGGGGGGGGGGGGGGGGGGAAAACAAAAAATTTGGGGGGGGGGGGAAAAGGGGGGGGGGGGGGGTTTTTTTTTTGGGGGGGGGGGGGGGGGGGGGGGGGGAAACCCCTTTTTTAAATTTTTAAAAAGGGGGGGTTTTTTTTTTTTTTTTCCCCCCCAAACCCCTTTTTGGGGGGGGGTTTTATTTTTTTTAATTTTTGGGCCCCTAAAAAGGGGGGGGGAAAACCTTTTGTTTTTTTTAAAAAATTTTTTCCCCTTGGGGGTTTTTATTTTTTTAATTCCTTTTTTTAAAATTTTTTTTTTTCCCCCCCCCTTTTAAAATTTAAAATTTTTAAAAAAAATTTTTCCTTTTTTTTTTTTTTTTTATAAACCCAAAAATTTTTTTAAACCGGGGGCCCCTTTTTTTTTAAACCTTTAAAAAATTTTTTGGGTTTTTTTTCCCAAAAATTTTTTTTTAAATTTTTTTAATTTTTTTTCCCTTTTTAATTTTAAATTTTTTTTTTAGGAAAACCCTTTCCAAAATATTTTCCAATTTTTTAAAGGGGGGGGTTTTTAAAATTTAAAAAGGGGTTTCTTTTTAAAAAAAATTTTTTTTTTTTTTCCCCCCCTTTTTAAAAATTTTTTTAAATTTTAAAAAACCCCTTTTTCAAAAAAAGGGGCCTTTTCCCCGGAAAAAGGGGGTTTTTTCCCCAAAAAATTTTTTTTTTTTTGGGGGGGAAAATTTTGGGGGAAAAAAAAAAAAAATTTTTTTTTTTCCCCCCCCCTTTTTGGTTTTTTTAAAAAAAAAGGTTTTTTTTTGGGGGGGGGCCCTTGCTTTTTTTTGGGGTTTTTTTGGGGGGGGGTTTTTTGGGAAACCCCGGGGGGGGGGGCCCTTTAAACCCCAAAAAAATTTTTTCCCCCGGGGGTTTTTGGGGGAAAAAAAAAAAAAAAGGGGGGGGGGGGGGTTTTTTTTGGGGGCCTTTTTTTGGGGAAAATTTTTTAATATGGGGGGGGAAAATTTGGGGAAATGTAAAATTTTTGGGGGAAACCCTTGGACCCCTTTTTTTTTTTTAAAAAAAAGGGGGGGGAAAAGGGGGGGTTTTTTCCCTTTTTCCCCCTTTTTTTTTTTTTTAAAAAAAAAATTTTTTTAAAAAACCCCCCTTTTTGGGGGCCCCCCCTTTTTGACCCCCAAAACCCCCAAAAGGTTTTTTTCCCAAAAAACCCAAACCCCCCGGGGGAAAAAAAAAAGGGGGGGGGGGAAAAGGGGGGGGGAAAAACCCACCCAAAAAGGGGGGGGGGGAAAATTCCAACCCCTTTTTCCGGGGGGGGGGGTTTTACGGGGGGGGAAAAAAGGTAAAAAAAAAAAAACCCCCCCCCGGGGCCTTTTTTTTTTCCCCCGGGGGGAAAATTTGGGGTTTTTTTTTTTTTTAAAAAAAAAAAATTTTTTTTTTTTAAAAAAGGGGGGGAAAAAAAGGGGGGCCTTTTTTTAAAAATTTCCCCCTTTTAGGGGGGAAAAAAAAAAAGGGGTTTTCCCAAATTTTTTTGGGGGGGGGGGTTTTTTTTTTAAAAAATTTTTTTAAAGGAAATTTCAAGGGGGAAAAAAACCCAAGGGGGCCCCCCGGGGGAAAAAAAAATTTTTTGGGTTTTTTCCTAATTTTTTTTCCTTTTTTTTCCCATCAAAAAAAAGGGGTTTTTTTTAAACCCAAAAACCCCAAATTTTTTTTTTTCCCCCCCTTTTTTTTTAAAAAAAAAAAAATTTTAACTTTTTTTTCTTTTTTTTTTCCCACCTTTAAGTTTGGTGAAATTCCCATGATCCACCAGAGCTTCTTCCAAATTTTTACCCAGTAAATTATTGCAGTGGGCCCTTTTTTGGCCAGCTAAAATTTTTTAAAAGTTACCATAATGCCACCAAACTAATGAAAAAAATATGGAGAAGACAAAATTTTTAAATTTATGGAATTCAAAATTTTAAATAGTTAATTTTGGGGAAATTGAATTATGAGTAACTTTTTTAGTTTTTTAATTTAAATTTAAACCAAAAAAAAAAAAAATTGACTCCCAAACTAACAAGTTTTTAGTACCCAGAGTTAAAACTGAAATTCTTTAAGGCTGCTGGGTTTTTTGTCCAAAAAAGCTTATGATGATGCCTAATGGCTTTGGACCTTTGTTTTTCCAAAAAATGGTTTTTCTGCCTTTAAAATTTTGGGGGGGTTTCCCCTCCATATCCGCAGATCCTCGGGAAGGTTTTTCCCCCCCAACAAAATGATTTGGCCTTTTGGGGTCCACGCTGCAATTTTCTATTTATGGCCCCCTTTAGATCTTTTTGTAGCGCTCGGCCTCGACAAAGTGAGGATGGTTATGAACTTATTGGGGGGAAATTTTTGGGTTTATTGTGCCAAGACCAAATGATCCGCTTTTCTGAAAAAGCCCGATGGATCCATCATCATATCCTCCCAAAAAACCATCCACACTAATGGGCCCCCTTGATGTCGTTACCTCCTATCAGGATATAGCCAGTCATAAAGTAGGGGGTCAAGGGGTTGTTTGAATTTTAAATATTCAAAAAAGTATTGGCCCTTGCACCTCCCCTTCCCAAATATGTCCATGTGCACTCCCGGAAACGGCCGCTTTTCCGGACGGAGTGAAACACAAGTGACGATGGAAAAGGCCCAACCTAACCTTTCTTAGGTGGGGTTTAAATAGGCCCCCCCGCCAGAGGGGAAATCAAGGGTTCTATCCATTTCCCAAGGACCAAATTTTCAGTTTTGGGGGAAATTTAATTTATAGGATATTTTGAATGGTTACACTCCTAAAATAATTAAAACACTGGGGCTTTAATTAAAAACACAACTGAAAAAATAATTTTAAATTTAAGGGGCAACTAGAAATTAGCTAAATCCACTAAAAAAAATTTACCTGGTGGTAGTGAATGTCCAAATAATGTCACCAAACTAAACCTTAAATTTTTGAAAATCCCCAATTTAACTAGGGGAACCCGATTTTTAAACCCCCAACCCCCCTGCAAAAGGGTGTACTTAGCTGGGGAAATTTTTTAGATGTTGAAAATTGAAGACGATATTGCAAGGGGGAGGGCCCAAAAACCCTTTTCGATAGTTCCCAAACAGGGCAAAGTGGCGGGGAAAATTTTGGGGGGAGTAATCCCTGCTCTCAATGAAAACCCATTTGGGAATATTTTTCACGAGAACCCCCACCCAGGTTTTCCCCTAAAATGTTGGGTAAAAGGGGCAAAGGGGCCCATGATCTTCTCGCTTCGGGGCCTGTGATAAAGAGGCCGAGTCAGCTGTCCCTTTCCCCCCGTCGTCGGTCGCTCCCAAAAGGATAACGAACCCCCAAACAAGTTTCCCAAAAAATTTATATTTTTCTCCTTTTTTAAATACTATTTAAATTTTAGTAAAATTCTTAATTATCTCTGGAGAAATTTATAATTTTTTCCCACAATTATATATTTGGGAAACTATATTCTTCGTAATATCAAACCCGCCCACTAAATTTAAAAAAACCTAAACCTGAATTTAAAGATTTCATGGGGGTACTCCAAGGACTCGAACTTAGGCCCCTCACACCGAAAATTTGGCGCCCCCAAGCATTTAAAGGGTATGAGCACAGTTAAAAAATTTTAAACACATACTCCCGATAATAATCCCTTTTCGAAAACTGGAAAATTAAACTAACAATTCTTAAACCAAAATGCGTAAAAATATTTTTAAAATTTCCGATTTTAAGGGGAATAAAATAAAGGGAAAAGTATTTCATAAACACAAAAAAACATAAAATTTATAACATTTTAAAGGGAAAAAAAATTTTTTTTCTTCTTAATTTTAATTGGGGATGTATGTTTAAAACCGGGTGCATTTTTCTTAAAAACATTTGGGTACTGGAAGTGAAAATGGATTTAAGGGGACCAAAAATGGGAAAGGAACGAAAAAATAACGTTTTATAACCGGTTTCGGGGTTTAAAATAGCGTTTTTTTCCTTTAGAAAAAAGTAAATAAAGAAAAAACGTTTTCGTTTCCGTTTTTTGGGTTTCCCAGCATAATTTTTGTTCGTTTCGGGGGTTTTTGTTTTTGTTCCCTTAACCGTTTTTCCAAACCCTGCTTTTCCTTTCCCCCCCGTCAACCCAGAAACCAATGGGTTTTAAACAATCTACAATTACCTTTCCCACAACCCAAAAAATATTTTAGAGAGGGACTCATAGAGCTGAGAGATGACTATAAAGAAATCATTGAACTGACATTGGGCGATCCTTGGCTGGGCCCCCCACTCCTAAATTTACCCTTTGGGGGGAGCACCCGGCGCTGTAGTACATTGTGCCAGATGGATGGCCCAAATTGATTAATCAAACAAATATATCTATTCCCAATTTTCCCCAAAATGTGGTAAAGTTGAAACCAAAAGAGAAATCGCCCAGATAGAGCGGTTTTTTTCTTTTTTGGGGGGTTTGGGTATACACCAAAGGGAGGGGTTTTTTGCTCCCCCAAAGGGCCCCAAGGGCCCCCGCTCAAGACCTACAAATTCTGGTAAAACCTTCAAAGTATGAGGAGAAACGATCGTGAAGTCGGGGCCGCTGCAAAAAAAGGGGTTATGGAAAACCCCTGTAAATTTTCTGTCTGTGCCTCGTTTGGCCCTTTCAATTGTTCTCAGATCATGGGATCTACCCCAAAAAGTCAACGCTGGTTTTAAGGGTTGGCCCCTGATTTCAGTGAAAAAAAAAAGTGAGAGGGAATGCTTCTATCATGAAAGAAAAAAATCCCCCCACCCCCTTTGGGGTTTTTTGGGAAAACAAAACACCACAACTGCTACAAACGCTTTGGCATTGATGACTCTTTTCTTACTTGTTTTCCCAAAAACATGGATTTTAAAAGAAAATACAAAAAGGGGGACAAAGAAAGCTTTCAAAACTACGCCCCTTTTCAAAAACCTGCAGAGCGGGGGCCCTAAAGCTTTTTTTCAAGCTTTCAACACTTGGGGAGTTTTCCCGCCCCTGAAGAGGGAAAAACAGCTAATTTTTTCAGACTGTTTTTAAACACCCCAAAAGCAATACCAACCCGCAAAAAGGAAAAATGCTTTGAGGGACTAACTAAACCCGTGGTTTTTTGATGCTAGGGGACCCTTTGGGATGTAATATGAAATTTTATATACAACATTGTCCCTTTTTTTAAGTTCCAAAGGGGGGGGCCCCGCCGGGTAAAGTTTTGGGACTTGCGGGCCCCGCCCCTGCGGCCCCGGGGGGAGCCCCCCTGCCCGCCCTTTGCTGCGCCGCTATTTTTGGCGTTTTCGTTTTTGGGCCCCGCATTTTCCCCTGCGCCGCGCTTTTCCCCGCCGCTATTAATTAAATTCCCATACAAAAAAAAGTGGGGCTTTCCAAAGTTTCTACCTATTTTTGCCCCCCCCAAAAAAAAGTTTTTTTTGGCCCTAAAAAAAGTCATTTTTTTTGAAAACAAAGGGAACAGGTAAAATATGTTGGTTTTCCGCGTCGGTTCTTTGGGCTTCTTTTAAACGCTCGCTAAAGCTGGGGAGGGCGGACAGCGGGCGGATTTTTTACTTGCGCCGGGGGGGGGGGGGGGGGGTTTCGGCCGGTTTTGTGAAACCCCCCCGCGCCGGGGCCGCTGGCCGGCCGGTTTTTTTAAAGGGGGGGCCCCCGGGGGCAACGGCGCAGCGGCGGGGGTTTTCGGCGCAAACCCGCCCAAAGACTTTAGAAAAACTAAAACAAAATTTTGAAACCCTTTTTAAAATTTTTTTTTAGTATTCTTTTGCTAAATTCTTTGATTGTTTTTTTCATTTGTGATGAAACTGCTGCTTATAATACAATTATAACACCAGTTTTGTTTGTTTATCTGGAGTGTTGATCTTAATATATGTGAGGAAGGTTGGCAGTGTATATTTCTTTTTTTTCATCTATCATATAGAAATTTTATGTCAATGAGCACCACCTTCCAGTTTGAATTAAAAGCTGAAATTTCACCAAAATAATAATTGCATCATATGGAACAAAATGAGAGGGTATCTTAGTTTGTAGTTCTATTTTCATTTTTTGACTGTTTCATGGGCCACCCTAATATGTATATATATATATATATTATATATATATATATATATATATATATATATTATATATATATATATATATATATATTTGGTATTCTTAGGTAGATACATCTTGACATTTCAGGGTGACAAAGACACTCGTCATTCTTGGGGTTGTTTATGCGCGTGCAAACGTTTCGCCAAAAGACACTTGGCATCATCAGGCTAAAAATGTTAAAAAAAATATATACTATACTGCTAAAAAGCGAACATCTAAAAGAATTTTTTTTTTTGTTTTTTTATTATTTTCTCATTATTATTTTATTGTTTAAAAAAATTCTTTTAGATGTTCGCTTTTTAGCAGTATAGTATATTAATTTTTTAAACTATTTTAGCCTGATGATGCCAAGTGTCTTTTGGCGAAACGTTTGCACGCGCATAAACAACCCCAAGAATGACGAGTGTCTTTGTCACCCTGAAATGTCAAGATGTATCTACCTAAGAATACCAATATATATATATATATATATATATATATATATATATATATATATATATATATATATATATATATATATATATATATATATATATATATATATATTAGATATATATTAGTGATGGACCGAATGTCTATTTTCCGTATTAGCGAATGCGAATCCGAATGCGAATATTTTGTTTTAATATTCTCGAATGCGAATGCGAATTGCTAATATTACATAATATTTCAAGTAATAACCTATTTTTGATATCTACAGGTACCTGAAACATTTTGTATGTATTGTAAGAGTTCAGCCATAAAAATATGAGTGTCTAAAGTAAATTCCATTCAATTTTTAATGTTTCCAGGTTGCAGGACGAGTACCCACTCCTACACGAATACTTACATGATAATATCTTACATGAATAATTATTATTGCAAAGTTTACACTTTGCAATGTCATTAGAGATAATCTCGAAATACGTATTCCCAAACCACACTGATGTGACTGGACGCCATTACGCAGTAGGCTGCTGCAATACTGTTCTCTTTCAAAGAAAGATGATTGTGCTCGTGGTGACAGAGAAGAGTGCGTATATGCTTACTGCAGTATGGCGCACAAGGCAATGAGTTGAGTTCAGTAACAGTGACCTTGAGAGTAGCGGCTGCCACTCTGTTGGAGGGTAGAGGATGGAGGTAGTGTTCGAGGGACTATGGCCTAGCCTACCACTACGCCTCCTTACCCCATTCTTTTAACTAATGCTCGGCTAAACTATTAATTATTTATTTATATGTTTGCTTGTGTAATATTATGTTCACTTGT